>JAAAKG020141909.1:0-11740 GCA_010014905.2 Druon quercuslanigerum
AAAGAAATATAAAAAATATTTTAACATAAGAAAATGTACTCTGGTTAGCAAACGTTAATCCGTATATTTTCCTTTTTCAGTAAACTAATATTTCTATGTATTAAATGATATTTTCGTTTCTCATTGATATTCAGATACTTCTAAAAAAACAAATAATAAATGTTTCTATTTAAAAAATCGTTATTTTCTATGTTGCAATCATTTCTTTTTCATTCTTAAAAAGTAATTAAGCTTTTCTTAAATTTATGCAGCCGCCTTTAAAAATTATTTCATTGAACAAATAAAACACACTTTTTGAAAAGTGTAAAAAATCAAGGAATAAGATCTTGAAGCTTATTTTTAAATGAGTATTATTTATAAAGAGATCACGCCTTCATTCGAGGTTTTTTTATAGCAATATTCTTAAGAAAATTTAAAAAAAATGAAATAAATACTTACATGATAATTAAATAAAAATGTAATTATACTTTATTAAATTTTCCACTTTAAAACGGGAGAATTTTATTATTTTCGACTCTCCGGAAATTGATGCTACATTTTAAGTAATTGCTTTCGGAAAAATGGAACAATTTTTTTAGCAGATCGGTTAACAGGATTTAATTTCCGCGAAATGAATTGTATTTGTACAAGATACGTTTCACAATATCAAATAAATATTTTTCTCTATCACTCTTTGCGTTCATATCTGCGAGTTTTTATTACACACATATACTCTGTTATTATTTTTGTAACTATTATTGAACATGTTATTTTACAAAAATTTCATTACAGTAGAAACCATATTTTTAAATAAACATTAATTAAGATGCATTTAACTATGCAGTAAGAAACGACCTCTTTAAGAACAATTAAAAGTAAAATTTAAGCAATTAAATTCAGAATAAGTCAAAATTTAAATTCTTTTTTAACGTATAACATGCGAATTGAAATACAAAATATTAAACTATTAAAGGTATGAATTCATAATAAATAACCAGAAATAAAAAAAGAAAAAAGAAAAAGAAGGCAACCTGAAATCACCTTCCTTGTTTCTCTTAAGGTATTTTTTTATTTTAATTTTTTAAATCGCAATTAGAAAATAATAATAAAAAAGTATATCAAAATGTTGGTGTACACTCAACTTTTTAAGGCAATGAAAACAAATTTTTATTGCCTCATTGTTTTTATGTTTATTTTATTAATTTATTTTTAAAAACTTTCTTTTAATTTTAAAATAATTTTTTTTATATTCATATTTTTCTATATTTCAGATCAAGCATAGGCATGTTAAATAATATGCCGGATCTTTATTTTCTCTTCCGGAATATTTTGCTGATTTTTAATTTTTTCACCTGGCATATTTTTATTAATAAAGTAATTTCTTTGTCGGTGCGTTTCTGAATAATTTGTTGATAATAAATTTGTTATTAACAGTTTATTACATTAAAAGCGCAAAGTTTCAATGCTGAAAAATAGTCAAATAATACATTTGTTAACAAAGCTTTTTTCAATTATCATAAAATATTATCGAGTCGTTAAAAATATTAAAATTAATTATTTAATATGTACAATTATAAGTGATTAAATAATAATTATTAGTATTAAATTATAAAATATTATCGATTCAGCAAGAAGCCATTGCTAACTAAATGTATGTAAATTTCGCAAAAAAGCAGATTTTCTTTTAAATACGTAATTTTATTACCAATGAAAATTTTATATTGCCATCAAAACATCCTTAAAAAGTTATTCAAGTAGTGCATTTTTTAATAAGAATTGTTTAAAAAATTGTAAATTTTTATTAAATGATCAAATATGATCTTCAGGTTTCATAGCTAAATAATATACAGAGTTGGCCATTTTAGTCTATCCACTCCAAAAGCCATCCACAAAAGCCATCTTTCCGCAAAATCGGCTTTGACCTTCTGATCAATTTTCAAGGCTATTTGAAGGTCACATTGATGTTTTTACATGGGAACCCCTATTTTTGACATTATCTTTTGCAAGAGCTGAAAATTTTACGTCCGAAATGATAGTTAAGAGTCGATTTTCACGAGGTCAAATGAAGGTTAAATGCAGGTAAAATTTTAACAATCTACAGACATGTCTACAAATCAGAACAGAACATGATTTTTTTGTTTTATTATTTTAACACGTTTGGGCAACGCAACGCCTTGGGTGGATTTGGGACTATCGAACTTGATAACCTTGACCTTGAGGCTAACTTGAAAGGTCATTCAAAGTTTAAAGCGTTTGTTTTCTTGAGCTAATATACCCTAAACCAAACCCTTAAACTCACAAGTTCCAAACTAACAAAATTCATACTTTGACCTTCGAAAGACCTTCGAATTTATCCTCAAGGTCAAGGTGGTGAAAGTCGTTGATTACAAATTCACCCCAGCTTTTAGTTGCCCAAACGTGTTAAAAAAATAAAACAAAAAAATCATATTCTGAATAATTTTTGAAATTGGACCTCGATTTCACCTTTATTTGACCTCGTTAAAATTGACTCTAACTATCATTTCGAACGCAGAATTTTCCGCACTTTCAGAATCTAATGTCAAAAATAGGGATTCCCATTTTAAAAAAGAAATTTGACCTTCAACTAACCTTGAAAATTGATCTTAAAGTCAAAACCGATTTTGCAGAAAGATGGACCCTATTGCCCTAAGAAACTTTTGTCTGGACAACTTTTTTGTATGTCGCTTATTCCCGGAGATTTTGGGATAGATAGATTAAAATTTGTAAATGAAATAACAAATAATTTATTAACTTTCATTAATTCAACTGCAAAACTCTTATCGTCCACAAATTGGTCGATCTTCGTACAAATAAAGTGACGATTCGCATCTATGTTACTATTAATCATCCTTTTCATATACATATAATAAAAAAAAATATATATATAAATAAATATAAAATAGATATTTTATATAAAGAAACCTAAGCTTCTTTCCGAGACGAAAATAAAACCAACAAAGCGTCATTTTTTACGTATATTTTAAATTAAAACATGTTTTATTCGAAATTTAAATTTAGTACCCGTAGCCACGGAAATTTTTGAATGGGAAAATAAATGTTCTGTGCAATCTTCAAAAATCTGACAAATATACTAAAATATCTAGAAATCATTTCAAATTTTATTATAATATATTCAATGTTCCAAAGGATTTTATGAACATAACAAATTTTAAAGAATTTTAAAGATTTTAAAATATTTTACAGAATGTTAAGGGGGCCAAGATAGGACGCTTCCTTTTTGTGGAAAAATGTCCTTATTCTCCCTTGTTTGAACACGTGATCCCTGAAAATTAGAATGAATATTCTCGGGCTAATCTCATGAGCGCCATCAAGAAGGATGGTGGGGGTGATGGGGAAACTCGGGGCTTTTGTATTCAATTCTACCCTAATTACCGAAAGTTTCGATAAGCCTCGGAGGAGTAATAGGATTTATTGCTCTCATCCGAAGGGCAGGCAGAGTTAGGGCAGGGGAGGAATGATGGAGGAACGAAATTTCCGCAATTGATTACGGTTACACCTTGCATTATCTTCAGCGAGCAGTAAGCAGAGTTGGGTAACACATACGTATTCCTGTATTTCCTCGCAATCTAGAACCGCATTACATAAATTCATATACGAGTGGAACACGTTCTGCGATAGTGTACATTTGAGATACAGTGGCGGACTACGGTTCTAATTCCGATGACGTATGAGCTTGCATAACCTAGTTTTCTGTTTGCTCGTCCCCGGTAATGAGTTGTCTAACCCCCCAATGCAATGTCGCTTTCGTACATACTCATACGAACGTTCTAAATTACTGCAGGACGTATCAGCGCGAGAAATTTCGAAGCTGCGAGCTGCGACATATCACGCGGAATACTAGCAAACACCAGAACTACTGGTTGGTTGGATTCGCAGTAATCATCATCTCACACTTGGCTAGTCCACCACCTAGTTTTCTTCATTGACAACATTCATCGCGAGCGAGAAAAGTGTATTCATCTCTAGGTTTATGCAAAGTTTAGAAAATCAGCGTCTGCTTTTGATAAAAAATGTTGTAAATAAAAGTCCAGTCAATAGTTTGGTTGCAAATATTGTTTTGCTTCTGATAAGAGCGGCAACAATGAAGCAGTTGACAAGACAAACCAAATTTAACTTTGAAACTGATTGTTTTTACGGTTGCTTTTCTTGCTTGAAATTTATATGAATAGAGTTTAAATATTGCAAAAACAATTTCCATAAACACGAATTTCTTTGTAAAAAAATAGGCGGGAACATAAAGATATTCTAAAAAACAAAAATCCATCTGCAACCCATTCAATAATTAGAGGCTGTGTCGATGTTGATGGCATCCCGATTGATCTTTTTTCAGATTGCATTGAATAAAATTTATTGTCAAGAATAAAATAAGAAAAATATCTAAGATCGAATGGCAAATAGCTACCTTAACTGATTTCGATGGTACTGTATTCTCTTTCAATACCAAATTCCATAAACAAATATTGTGGTGTCCCATGGGTTCTCGTTATCTCAGACTACCATCTAGTTTACTTTATTGACAGAATTCATGGCATCCGAGAAAATGTATTCACCTCTAGAATTATGCATAGTTTATAAAATTAGTGACTACTTTTCACAAACTATTTGGTGAACAAAATTCCTATTGATAGCTTAGTTTAAAACATTGAGTTTCAGGAAATAAAGATCACCATAATACAACAATTAAAAACACAACCAAAACTTAACTTGTAAACTGATTGTTTTTTCAATTGGTTGTCCTACTTAAAATTGATCTGAGTATAGTTTAAATATTGCATAATCAACTTGCATACAGACTAATTTGCTTTAAAATATATCTGGGAATTCAAGGGTATTCTAAAAATTATAAAAATACCTAAAACCCATTCAAAAGTTTCCTGAGACGCTGTGTCGATATTAATAGCATCCTAATAGATCTTGCTTTTGATTGCATTGTAGAAAAAGCTATTTTTAATAATAATAACTTAAGAAAAATAAATAAAACTGTTTCTCATTGTACTTTTTTCTCTTTTAATAACAAATTATATTAACCAACCTTGGGTTGTCCTATGGGTTCTATTTTATCTCCATACTACAATATTGCCAATATTGAGCGCGATCGAGGAAATGTATTAATTTCTAAGTTAACACAAAGTTAATGAAATCAGTGACTACTTTTGATAAATAATTCGGTAAGTCGAATTCCTAATAATAGCTTGGCTTCAAATATTTATTTGCAACTAATAGAGATTTTCATAATAAAACACTTGAAAACATTCTTCAGAATGGTATTCTATATAAAAACGTAATAACTAGTATGGTTCTCGCAACTAAAAATAAATGTAAAAATATAGCTATTCGATGGTAAAAAAAAGTGTAAATAATTATCAATGCGCATAACATTTGAAAACTCACTTGAACGTTAAATTGATAACCTGAGTAAGTAAATTGCTATAAACATTATTGAAACTTAAAATGGTAAATTATTAACCAATTGGTAGAAAAATGATGTCGGTCTGGCAGATGTGTAAAATTTGATGATATTCAATTTAGAAAAAAATTTAATTAACTAAAAACAACGATAGTGCACAAAATTATACTTTTTATTTAGTTATTAAGATTGTTCTGTAAGCATTCATAAAACTTATGAGCATTAATAAAAAAAAATGGATCGATTCTTACAATAAATTTACAATAAATTTATTCTTACAATAAATTTGATTTAAAAGCTGCGCTAACGTACATTTTAGATCTTATTGAAGGTTTAAGAAGTTCATCTAAAAAATGAAATTTCATTGTTTGTTTTTTCAAAACACTAACATTTTAGATAATTATAATTTATCTGGTGTTATTTATTAAAAATAATGCAAATGTGGAAATAAGAGGTATGTTGATGACACTAACACGATATTAAAAACTAGAATTGTTAAACACAAAAGAGATTGTGAATTTGAGAAATTAATTTGTATTTAATTTATGGGTTTGTCACTAAATTTTCGGAATTATAATCATCATTTTGATTTTTGATTAAATTTTAATAATATATTATTTAGTGAAGAACAACTTCTCAACGACGTATTATTGTTTCCATATTCATATTTAAATTTTGTAATGCTTCTGTTAATTTACAGACTGAACCATTAAAGATTAATATAATTTGTAAAAGAACAATAAAATTTTGTCTTTTTAGTTACAATTTGTTCTTACAATTTAAGTTTAATTTAGTTTCGCGTTTTATAATTAGTAACCTTTAGTTTGATTTTCTGTTTCGTACATTTTCAACATCATATAGGATTGAGAATTTAAATAGGAATAAAGAAGCTCTATGTTCATATTATTCATTTTGCAAGAATTTAGTTTTGTCAATAAATTTTAATTGTGCTAGAAATTTTAAAAAAGTTCTACAAATTCAGAAATGGGAACGAAACTCAATGAATCTGAAATCAAAAATTAATTTGTGCTATTGAAACATCATCATCATATTTCTTTAATAGCAAGCGTTTTTTGTACAGGAACTATATACCGTTATTATTATCCAATTTTCTTTGAAGATGGCTCAAATGAAAGATTTAAAAATAAAGATATGCATTAAAAAATAAAATTAATTATATTCTGCTCATGTTTTTCTTTTTGTTATCAAAGATTGGAAATTCACAAAAGTGAGGATATGTCGTCCTTTAGACGACTATGATGAAAACTTTTCTATCAGTCTGATTTCTATCGGCGATGGGTCAAATTGAACGTCTTGCAATTTAGATATGCACATCAAAATAAAATTTTATATGTAATACTATTTCTTTTTTGTTATCAATGGGTAAGAGTTTAACAAAATGAGCAAATTATATTATTTGGATCACTGTGCTGATATCTTTTGTTTTAGAATGTTAGTATTTGAAGATTGCTGAAATTTAATGTCTTGGAATGTAGATATTCAGTAAAAAAATACAATATTATTTGTTGAAGTAATTTTTTATTTTTTTTTATAACAAAAATAAAGGAATTTCGTTTTCAGATCAATATATGCTGAAAGCTTTTCTATCAGTCTAAATTTTCTTTGAGATTGCTCAAATTAAAGGTCTTCACACTTAGATGTGAGTTAAAGAATAATATTTGCTATTTCGTTCTGGTGTTTTTTGTTATTTAGGATATAAAAATAAGGAAATTTAATTTTTCAGATCATAGTGTTTGATTATTTTTTCTTTTAGTACAGTAGTAATCCATTATGGATGGAATTATAGGTCTTCTCATGTAGATTTGTAATAATTGATACAATTTTCTATAATATAATGATTTTATTTGTTATAAGTTGTTTAAAAATAAGAAAAACCAAAAAATCTGCTCTAGACAAACGAAACATAGATGAATAAAAAATTACAGTCAAAATTCGTCCTCTCCGTACTATGTCCTAACCTATAGACTTTACTATTATTGTCTAAGAAAGTGGGTCACATATTTGTAGGCTAACACGTGAAACTTCCAGTCCATTTTCCAATACCTAATTTTTTTTTTTGTAACAAGGATTAAAACAATATAATTTAAAGCTGGTAATGCTGCAATATCAATTTTTCTTAGCAATGAATAACAGAAATTCTTAACTCATTTTTAGAATAGGTGGAGCAATGAATAAAAAAAAATGTTGTGGTAGTTCAAAATATTTTAGCATAAAAAAGCGAATCACAAATATTAAAAATAATTAACTAGAAACCTAATTCAGTTTAAAAGAGTTCCTTATTTAAAGTCTACATTTAATTTTGAATACTGCTTGTTGCGTCAATAATATAAAAATATTGTTTCTTGTCTGAATCAAAGGAGTTTATCAAAATAACTTGAGTAGAAATCCAGAGGAGTTTTATGCATTTCCAATACTTATGATCGCATATCATAAAGCTCTTTGTGAAATGGTGAACCAATATTCAGGAAATGTTAAGTTTGTTCAATTTTCTTCGGAGGGAAAGGAAGCAAAGGCAGTGTATCGACGTTGTTGGTTATACCTAATATCGTGTACTTTTGTCGGAGTTTTCTCGGAAACGTCGATAACGGTCGAGTAACGTTATAATCGAGCCTTTCCCGTAATCTTTCTTTTGAGGTTCTTTTTTTCCCCTTTGATCATTTTACTCGCTGCACACTGGTTCCTCGGGGCGGTGGCCCTCTTTCTGAGAATGTGCGTTTGGTTTTCTTCACTTATTCATCGGGGCCACGCCATGCCAGACGGTTCAATCGGGCTGATATATTGGCTCGATAGTGCTGGTTCATTCAGACTTTATGCCCATTAAACTCTGATTTCACCTCGGCACGAACGAAAGCCACCTACGTAGATAGCTTTTCAATAGTACCTTCATTTATTTTCCCAAGCACGACAGGCGGGCCACTTAGAAAATCGAGTTTATATTCGAGACCTACTACATCTCCCGCATCCAACAACCAGAAAAGTCACTGTTCGTTTCGCAAAGTGAGTTTTTGTCAACATTCAGTCGCGAAAAATCGAAAGGATTATGTTCCGGTATGGGCGAGCTTTGACTCAGCCAGAAAAATAAAGTAATCGAACGACTTTTGCCGATTGGGTTGCGTCGTAAATAAAAAGGAGGTACTAAACCAGAAACAGGATAGGGGTTCGGGATTTACGCCAGGGTGAATATGTTTGGAGAGTCTTCTTATTTTCTGCATTCGCTTTAACTTTATTAGTTTTTACGTATCTGGGAACGCATCTTAATTACAGATAAATGATTTTTTAAAAAATTTTTAACCGGCCTCCCTTCCTTTCTAGGTACTAGTTTATATTTTTTACTCAAGATATTAACATTCTACAATATAGGGAAAACCGTACGAGGTGGATAAAGCTGGAAAATTTATTTTAAAGATAGCTGTGTCACTGAACTGCAATCTTATGTGATATTCTTTTTGGTGTCCTATGCTGGGAAACATTCGTGGAATGATAATCAAAACTATTATTCAAAAACATCCTAATAGATCTTGCTTTTGATTGCATTGTAAAAAAAGTTATTTTTAATAATAACTTAACAAGATTAACTATAGAACTGTTTGTCATTGTAATGCTTTCTCTTTTAATAACAAATAACAAATTTTAATAACAAATATAAAACCAGTAACTACTTTTAATAAAAATTGTTTTGGATAAAATTCGTATAAAAAGTTTTGCTGCAGACATTAGGTTTCAACTAATAGAGATAACCATAAAAAAAAATTGAAAAAACAATCCCACTTTATCTTGGAAACTGATTGCTTTTACGGTTGGTTGCTCTACTTCAAAGTTAGCTGAATATAGTTTAAACTTTATATATTGCAAAAACAATTTCTATAAAGAGTAATTTTCTTATAAAAAATATCTGGGAACTGAAAGATATTCTAAAAATGATAAAAACATCTAAAACCCGTTTAATAGTTTCCTGAAACGCTGTCTCGATATTGATACTAGCATCCTAATAGATCTGGCTTAGATTGCATTGTAGGAAAAATATTCTTTATAATAACTTAACGAAAATAAATGAAACTGTTTGTCATGGAAGTGTTTTCTCTTTTAATAACAAATTCCATAAACGAACCTTACGTTGTGCTATGGGTTTTCCTTTATCTCCATACTACCACATAGTTTACTTCATTGACAATATTGATCGCGACCGAGAAAATGTATTAGTTTCTAAGTTTACGCAAAGTTGATAAAATTAGTACTAGTATTAGGTACTACTAGGAACTAGTTCAAATTTTTTACTCATGATATCGACATTCATCAATATAGGGAAAATCGTACGAGGTGGATAAAGCTGGAACATTTATTTTAAAGATAGCTGCGTCACTGAATTGCAATCTTATGTGAAATATTTTTGGTCTTCTATTCTGGGAAACATTCGTAAAAAGATAATCCAAAACTGTTATTCCAAAATATTTTTTTCATGGAAGCATTAAGAATTTTTAATACATTATAAAAATTGTAGGAGCATCAAATAAATTAAGAATAATTTTATTTGCTTATATTGGTGAAAAGCATGGACTAGATTTTTTTTTAATTTGGCTACTAGGATACACTACTTAGTTAAAATTTCATCTTTGTAGGTCGAAGGTTTAACTTTTCTAATAAAAATTATTTTCTTGTTGGTAAAAAAGTTATTTGTTAAACATTCAAATGTCTTCTAAAAAGTTTTTGTTTGTGCCTTAAAGATACGACTAAGTACTTAAAATAAAAACCCTTTGTGGTTGAACTAAATTCTTTCTTATATGAAAATTCGTCTTTGTGTGTTGAAAATTTATTTACTTGGTTTCAGATTATGTCCTTTTTTTAAAATGAAATATATAGCTGAAAATACCCCAGCATAAATAAAACCCAGCCCTTTTGGTACCAAATGAAGTTTTGTTGTTTTAAAATTCAACTATCTTGTTTAAAATGCACTATATCTTGACCTGAAATCTTAAGCGTTTTATATTAAATTTAATATTGTATTCATACTTGAATTTTACCTCTCCTGAGAGCTTTTTTAAGTGTTAAATTTTAAAAAATAGCATATTTGTATATTTACTGTCTTATTTTACGCGTTTATCAAATAAAATTGAAAAAGACATTTTAACATAAAAATGAAGTAGCTGGTGTTCGCATTAGTGACGTCATACTACGGGATTCAGGCTTTGTCTGATGATCTATGATAATGAAGAGGAGGGGTGCAAAAAATGTCACTCTGAAGGGGGTTAGACTCTGTGTGATATCTGTGCCAAATAAGGATAGGGATGGAAAAGTTATCACCCAGATGTTATCAGGCTCTGTTTGATGATCTGTGACAAATAAGGAAAGGGAAGTAAATAGTGTAACCCAGATGTGTTTAGGCTGTATGCGATGATTTCTGACAAACAAAGGTATGAGTGGAAAAAGTGCCACACAGATTTTCTTAGACTTTGTGTGATCAGCTGTGAAGAAAAAGGGTAGGGATGCAAAAAATCTTACTTGGAGGGGCTTAGGCTCTGTGCTAGGGTCTATGCCAAAGAAGGGAAGGGACGCAAAAAGTGTCACCCAGATGTGCTTAGGCTCTGTACGATAAGCTGTGATAAATAATTTGATCTTTTATTACCAAATATCTCGGTGTAAAAACATCAAACCAAGATGATTCTCTCGTTTTCACCCCCCCCCCCTGCTTCTCAACCCATCCTTATTAACTGAAGTTTGGTGGGACGGACGTTAAAACTACAGTTTCCACTATATGAAGAATTGCTACTTAACTTGAACATGATTTCGACTCGCAAAATAAACTTATTGCGTAAAGCTGGTAGTTGGGCGTATAATAGCCTCGGAAAGGACTGAAACTTTAATTGACAAAAGGCATGTACACGGAAAATGTAAAGGTCAACTTTCAGGCGACGAATGGAGACTGGGTGAATGGAATGCTAGGGGGGTGAATGACATCAAGTTAAAAGAAGTACGAGAAATTATGTACATGAGGAAAGAAGACATTCTATGTGTACCTGAAACAAAGAAAAAGGGATGCGAAAGTAGGGACATAGAAGAGTAGATAGTGAAACACATCGCAGGCAAGAAGTAGGTATCATTTTGAATAAAAGAGCGAAGCAGCATCTCGAAGATCATGGTTTTGTATCCCCAGATTGTTGTGGGCTAGAGTGAAAGTAGGAATCAGAAGATTATTTTTTATAGCATGTTACGCGCCAGTTGATAGTGATCCCAAAGAAGTAAAAGACGGTACACTCTTAATGTCTGGGACACTTAAAATGATGCGATGAATATTTG
>JAAAKG020141910.1:0-10981 GCA_010014905.2 Druon quercuslanigerum
ATGTGTTGAAAATTGATATTTTTTTAACAGAAAATTAATAATTTTGGTTTAAAATTGTATTATTTGGTTAAGAATTTTTTCATTTTGTTGAAAAATTTTCCTTTCTGGTAGAAAAATAATGATCTTGGTTTAAAATTTTACTATTTTGTTAAAAATGGATGTACTGTGTTGAAAATCCATTTTTTTTATGCATTGTGTTGAGAATTCATATTTTTGGACAGAAAATTAATCTTCTTGGTTGAAACTTCAAACATTTATTCATTTTGTTGAAAAATTTTACTATTTGGTTAAAAATGGATGAAACCTCATATTTTTGTCTTGAAAATTTAACACTATTTTTGTTTATTGCCTGAGAAATCAATTCTTGGTTGAAAATTCGCTTTCTGATTTGAAAGAAAGAGCCATTAGTGTTATATTTTTCATAATAGTAGCAAACTAATGTCATCCTTAAAAAAAAAGGGTCAATATTGTGGCGAGTCCGAGGCCTCTAAATCAAAAAATCGAAAAGAAAGAAAATAAAAAGTTGAAAATTACCTGTACAATATAAAAGAGCCAATAAGTACAAATGCAGAGCATCGTCAAGACCAAAACTCCAGCTCGAAAGAGAAAAACTCTCGGCATGGTGGCATTTCTCGGTCGTAGAAAGACGGCCCAAGTGCCAATGGCCAGTAAAACTAACTTAAACGTTAATCCAAGCAGCTGGCCCTTGCACTCGGCATTACAGGCAAACAACTGCTGCTTCTTCTGCACCGGCAAAATTGATAAATAGTCGGGGTAGGAGGCTACTTTTGGCAATATGACCATAGCTATTGGACTTAGAAAGGCGCTCACGCCCAGGAACATTGCGACCATCGAACCCACATATCGATGACACTTGAAGCCGAACGAAGATTCGCTCTCGGTCGGCCAATGTGAGACATCCTCCGTTGACTCGGATCGGTCCGAGGTGTTGCCCGTGATCGCCGTTGTATTTTCACCCCAGTTCTCATCCTGAGGCAGAATTTGCACTTCAATTACTTCCTGGCCCATATTGTCGACACTCTCACCTCGTATGTTTACTGTCGTTTGGAATGGGGCCATATCATTCGTGTCGAGATTGAGTCGGTCCTTCCTTTGACCTCGGCTACTCCTACTCAAAAAATAATTTTAAAAAAGGCATTAGGGACTTCTTAGGGACCATAAATTAATTACGCAATAGCGTACGCAGGGGTGAGGGTCAAGACATTATGTTACGATTTGTTATGGTACGTAATTTTTCAAAATCCGTTTTCGCAGAATTTTTCTTTTACTTGGTCAAAAATTCATACTTTTTCGTTAAAAATTCTACTATTTAGCAAAAATATAACCTATTGTTTAGAATCATATTTTGGTGCTGGAAAGTGAACTGGAATTTTCTTTGGATGAAAATTTAACTATTTTTATTAAGTTTTAGTTTTTAATTTATCCGTTTCAGAAGAAATTTCATCTTTCTTAAATAAAAATGCAACTATTTGGTCGATAATTCAACAATCTTATCAAAAAGTCATACTTTTTAGTTAAAAATTCTACTATTTAGGAGAAATGTAACGTATTATTTACAATTTTTATTTTGGTGTTGGAATTTTTTTAAGTTTTAGTTTTTTATTTATCTTTTTCAGAAGAAATTGAATCTTTCTTAAATAAAACTGTAACTACTCATTTAAAAATTTAACTCTTCTTTGAAATATTGTCTGTTAACAATTAAACGCCTTTGTAAAAACTTAATTTTTTTGTTAAAAATGAACATTTTTGTTTAAAAATTAATCTTTTTTGGTGAAAATTTCAACTACTGGATTAAAAATTTAAGTATTTTGTTAAAAATTCGACTAATCTGGTTAAAAATTGGTATTTTTATGTTGAAAAATCAATTTATTTTAGAAAATTATTCTTCTTATTTTAAAATTTCACTATTTGTTCAACAATGTGTTTATTTTGTTGAATATTCTTTTCTGGTAGAAAATTATTGTTCTTGATTTTAAAAAATAATATATTTTGTTGAAAAATTCCCTTTTCTGGTAGAAAATGAAGAATCTTGGTTGAAGATTCTACTTTATGTATAAAAAATTAATCTTCTTGGTTAAAATTTTTAATATTTGATTATAAATGTATCTATTTTGTTCTTCTTTTGTCGTAAAAAATGTATGGATTGGTTTAAAATCCTACACTTTAGTTAAAAATTTATGTATTTTGTTGAAAATTCTCCTTTTCTAGCAGAAAATTATTCTTTTCATTGTAAAATTCCAATGTTTGGTTTAAAATTTATAATTTGATTTAAAAAAATTTTTTCTAGGTTGAAAATTCAACTATTTGGTTAAAAATGTAAGTATTTTTGTTAAAAAATAGTCTTTTCTGGTAGAAAATGAATTTTTTTGGTTTAAAATTTATGTATTCTGTTGAGAAATCATCTTTTTGGGTGGAAAATTAATTTTCTTGGTAGAAAATTTAACTATTTGGTTAAAAATTGATGATTTTGATGAAAATTCTTCTTTTCTGGTAAAAAAAAATATTCTTATTATCTGAAAACCCAAATAATTGGTTAGAAATTTACTCATTTTCTTGAAAAATTCCCTTTTCTAGCAGAAAATTATTCTTTTCTTTTTAAACTCAAATATTTAGTTGAAAATTTATTAATTTGATTAAAAAAATTTATTTTCTGGGTTGAAAATTCAACTATTTCCTTAAAAATGTAAGTATTTTCGTTAAAAAATGGTCTTTTCTGGTAGAAAATTAATTTTTTTTGTTTAAAACTTATGTATTCTGTTGAAAATTCAACTTTTTGGGTAAAAAATTAATCTTCTTGATTTAAAATTAAAGTCTTTGGTCAAAAATTGGTGTTTTTTTTTGTTTTGAAAAATCATCTTTTTGTGTTAGAAAATTAATCTTCTGGGTTTAAAATTCAACTATTTGGTTAAAAATGTATGTTTTTTGTTGAAAAATTGTCTTCTCTGGTAGAAAATTAATATTTTAAGTTTAAAATGTACGCAAGGTGTTAAAAAGTTGTCTTTTCTGGTAGAAAATTAATTTCTTTTAACTTATGTATTCTGTTGAGAATTCATCTTTTTGGGTGGAAAATTAATTTTCTTGGTAAAAAATTCAACTATTTAGTTAAAAATTGATGTATTTCGTTGAAAATTCTTCTTTTCTGGTAAAAAAATTCTATTTATGTGAAAATCCAACTGTTTGGTTAGAAATTTATTCATTTTGTTGAAAAGCCATACTTTTTTATTGAAAGTTCTGCTGTTTTGTTGGAAATGTAACTATTTCGCAGAAAAATTACTTGTTTAAATGTAATACTTCGGTCTTAAGAGTAACTTCATCTTTCTTGGATAAAAATTCAGCTGTTTAGTTAAACATTAAACATTAAAAATTCTTCCTTTTGTTTAAAAAAAGTTGTCTTTTTGGATTGGAAATTTTATTCTTTTCCGAATGAAAATTCAACCATTTTTTTTTAAAATTAAATTTTTTTAAAATAAAAATTCATCTGTTTTAAGATAATTTTTTTAAATTAAAATATAACTTTTTGGTAAAAAATTCAACAATGTTGTTAAAAAGTCCTACTTTTTGGTTAAAAAATAGTCTTTTTAGATTTAAAATTAAATTATTTATCGTAGAAACTAATTTCTTGTTCGAAAATTGATATTTTGATCGTGACAAGTAAACTGAAATATTTCTTAATAGAAAATTCAACTATTTTTCTTTGAAAATTTATCTTCTTGATTTAAAAATTTGTCTTCTTTAGTAAATTTTTTTAAATGAAAGTCGCCACTTTTTGGTTAAAAATGATTCTTCTTGCTTCTGTATTCAACAAGTTTCTTGAAAAGATTTGGTTGATGAGTTTGTTAAGAAATCATGGTAAAAGTTAAATGATGAAAATGATGAATGAAAGTTAATCTAGTAAAGTTAACTGAAAATGTAACTTTTCCATATTTTTAGGATTTATCTTTTAGTTTAGTTTATTTTTGTTGGGTGAAAATGCATCCCTTTCGTGGAAAATTAATTTTTTGCCGAAGACATATTTTTTTGTTTGAAAATTAAATTTTTGTAGAGAAAATTCATCTTTCGACTTTAAGGTTCAACAATTTAGAGAAATTTTTATTTCTTTCTTGAGGGAAAACTCTTTATTTGATGAAAATTCAACTCATATGTTAAAAATTTTATTATTTTGTTGAAAATTCAAGGACTTTTCTTAAAAAGGTCTTAAGGGAGGGCCTACATTCCGTTAAGTAATTTAAGTAAGGTCCCTCAGGGTTCTCAAGAATTTAAGTGATTGGAAAAATTCTCACGAGCATGGGAATATTCTCGACCCTGGGTGGCCGTTTTAATCAAAGCAATAAAATTCCGGTCATTTCCTGGTTCCCAAAAACATTTTTAATGGCAAAAAAAAATTTACAAATTACACAATTTAAAATGAAAAACAGGCATATTTAAGCATTTACGTAATTTAAGCACAACTACCAAATTTATAATTTGCAACGTTTATCAATTGTATAGTTCATAGAATCAGATTCAGTTCCAAATATAACAATCCGCGTTATCATTTTCAATGCTCAAAATTAAGAAATTAATCAATTAAATTAATTTTTTTAACTGAACACTTCGTAAGTTAGAAGTTAAATTATTTTCATATTAAATAGTTCAAACTTGCTTAAAAAGCTTCAAAATTTTATCTGAAAATCTAATTAAAACTGAGCAAACTGAATACTTCTTAAATTAAAAGTTTATTTTTTTTATTTTTTTAGTTTGCAAATCCTTAGAAAGCTTTAAAATTTTATTTTAAAATATCTTTAATAATATATCTTTTATAATGATTAAAAAAATGCCCAATTTTTTTCTTCCTGTAAAATGGAAAATATTGTTGACAATTTTGGAAATCTTTTTAAATTTTCTCTTCAAATTATTTCTTCAAAATAAAAAGTAATTTTAAATTTTCCTAAATAATTTTCCTATTCTTAAAAAGCTTCTCAATTTTTTGTTCTAAATCTGCACAAATCAATATTTTGTTTTAATTAGGCCGTGGGCTATTTGCACTAAAATCTAGGATTTATAGATGTTCAATATTTATCGTACGTAAAAATTCAACAATTTTACTTGTACAATAAATTTTTTCAAATAAAAAAATTAAAATTGTAACGTTCAATGTTTAGTTTTCTGTTTAGTTTGGAATATTTTATTTATAATTACCGACTTTACATGATCAATCAAATATGTCTGAATAATCAGCAATAATTGTTATTTTTCTTAACTGCAAAATTAAAAAATTATAGGCTAAAGAAATATTTTTAATTTGATAAAAGCCTTTCGTTAAGAATATATTAATTTAAAGTTATTTTTAAATTGCAAATAGTTTACAAAGTTTCTATCGGGCGTTTACATTGTTTTAACTACACTAGGAATTTCAAAATTCCAATTGAAACAATTTAAGTGTTAACGTTAAAATCGGGAAATTCTTAAATTTTAAACTAATTCCAAATCAATCTTGTAAAATCAATTATTATTCACATGCTAATCCTTAATTTACAGTTCAATTTCAAACTCATTATAATTTATATTCAATTTTAATCAACTAAAAGGGGTTTTGTCCGCAAATTGTCGATTTCAAACGCCACTCACTTTTTATTTTTTAAGTCTTTAAAACTGTAATTTAAAATTCTTTAAATGAAAAATGTACGCCAAAGAATTAAAATTCAAAATGAAAAATTTGCAAGTGAAAGATTTTTGAATTACGAAATGCAAACTAAATTGTATCATAATTGAAAAAGATTCAAATGCAACTGATTATTTTTAAAAACGGTTGTAATCAAACTTCAAAAACATTTTTTTTCAAAAAATTTGTAAAAATCCCAGTCAAAAAATAAATTCACGGTCATTTCCCGGTCCAGCGGCCACCCCGAATTCTCTGAATGTCATTTAAAATCAATTGAATTTACCCTATAATTTTTAGAAAATCCTGCAATTTGAAAAATTTGGCTATTCATACCGAAAAATTCGGTGCAAATAGCCACAGCCTAATTTAAAGAAAATTGTGGATTTTTGCAGATTTCAGAACAAAATTTAAAAGCTTTTGAAGAGTTGTAAAAAGTTTTAAAAGAATAAAAACATTATTTTAAGATTCCTGAGAAAATTGAAAATAATTTGTTATTTTGAACAATTATTTTAAGAGAATATTTAAAAAGATTTTAAGAGATTTCCAAAATTGTTAAAAAAGACCCTGAAATATTTGAAGGATTTTTTTAGAAAATTTGCAGCAATTGGTACAAATTGTAGGATAAATTCGATAAATATATTTTAAAATATTGCCTTAAAATAATTTTTCAAAATAAAAAATCATTTATAATTTTTGCAGTAATTTTAAGAAAATATTTTCATTTTATTTAAGCCTTTCACAATTCCTGTAAAGTTTATCAATTTTTTGTTTGAAATCTGCAAGAATCTACATTTTGTCGAATTTTTTGGTACACACTTCGTTTAAATCATTTTAAACCATTTTAAATTTTAAATTAATTTTGAATCTTTACAAAACTTCTAAATATCTTCTAAAATTACTCAAATTTATTTATAAATAATAAGTCTTAAATTGTTATTTATACATCCAATTTTAACAATTTCACTTACAAATTAAATATTTTTTTAATCAGACGTTTACATTTTTTTAATAACTAGGACTTTCAAACTGAAACCGTTTAATTTTTAACGTTGAAATATGGAAATACTCAATTTTTGAACGGATTTAGAATCGTTTTGTAAAACACTTATTGTTAACTGTTTAATACTTACAGTGCAGAAAAAAAATAATTTATTTACATTTAAATAAAAATGTTTTTTATCAAAATTTTCCAACTTTTAACGCTTTTAATTTTTAATTTGTATGCCTTTAACATTGCATTTTTCTACCTTTATTCATAATAATTAGATTTTTTAAATTTCGCGGGAAAATGTTTCATTTGAACTTGGCGATGGCGCTTAATTTAAACGGTAAAAGAAGTAAAAGTCCCCAAAAGCATATTATTTGCATTAAACCTAGCGTTACTCACCTACAAGATTAATAAATGAATTTTTCATTAAAATGATAAATTTTTTAAATTATAGGAAAATAAATGTTCAACAAACAACAAAAAAAGAATTTTCAGCAAAATAGTTTTTTTTTCGTCGAAAAAAATTATTTTTAAACCAAAAATAGAAGAATTAAAAATTCAGTTGAAACAATTAATTTTCAACAACAATATAATTCAATCTTAAATAGTTTAAAACAAAAAAAGTAAATTTTCAACTAGAAATAAATAAATTTACAATCCAAAAACAGAATATTTCAATTTATGATTAGAAAAGTAAATTTTAAACAACAAAAGAAGGAGTGCTCAGCAAAAATTAATAATTTTCAACTAAAAATATAAACTTTAAAGAAAAAATTAAATATTTACAGCTTCATTTAAAAATCATTAATTTTCAGTTGAAAGAAACGAATTTTAGGACAAGGAAATTAATTGCTAATCACATTTATGGATTTACAACAAAAAATATGAATTTTGGACCCAAAAACACGAATTTTTAAATAAACATATTATTTTCTTGACATTACATTTCTATCCAAAATGTTAAATTTCTCAAAAAAGCGGAATATTTAAAGTAAATTTTCAAGTAACGTGATCAATCTTCAATTAAAAATAAAATACTTAAATTTTCAGTCAAAAAAATCAAATTTCAACCAAAAATAATCGAATTTCCAACAAAATAGTTAAATTTGTAAATTAATTTTTAACCAAAAAGATGAAGTTTTAACTAATGAGAGTACTCTTTTACTAAAAAAGATGGATTTTCAATATTATTATTATTCTTTTTTTAGTTACAAAAAATTAATTCTAAATAAAAAAATAATTGTTAACCAATAAGAAATTTTTTTCATTAAAATAGACGAATTTTTAACGGAGTACATAAATTTTCAACCAAAAATTTGAATTTTTAAATAAATTTTTGACAAAAATAGAAAATTAGTCACCAAGAACCTTAAATATTATCCCAAAAATTCGAACTTTCAATACAATACTTGAATATCTAACCAAAATTTCGAATTTTTAACTGAAGCAAGAAGTAAAATTTCATTTAAAACAATTATTTTTCAACAAAATAATGCCATTTTTAACAAAAGAAATTTGTTTGCTACGAAAATGATGAATCATCAATCAAATAAATGAAATTTTACAAAGTAGTTCCACTTCTAACTAACTAGTTGAATTTTCAACCAAAAAGGACGAATTCTCAACAAAAAACGTGATGTTTGATATTTCAAGCAAAACGGATTTTAATTTTAGATTAAATAATGGATACAATATGTTTTTAAAATCATTTTCAATCAAACAAGAAACAAATTCTCAAAAAGATATTAAAAGATGAATTTTTAAATATTTAGTTGAATTTTCAACTAAAGAATGCCAATTTTCATCAAAATTGTTGAATTTTGAACAAGAAAAGATTAAAAATACGTATTCTTTTGAGTTAAGGGAATTAATTTTCAACCATAAAGAATATTGTTTTACCAAAAAAGGCGAATTTTTCACAAAAGTACATAAATGATTAAAATAGTTTAATTTCTGAATAAATAAAAAAATACATTATAAATTATAAAATACATAGATTAAACTGCGATAATCTGAAAAATCTGCGATTGTAGATAAAACATAAATCACTTTACTAAATTGAAAATTATTAAAATAAAGAAAAATTGAATTTTACTGCGATCAGAAGTAAATTCCCGGCTTTTAAACAAATTCCCAGTAAAGTTGCTACCCTACTTAAGGATTCAAATACTTTGTAAAAAATTCGCCTTTGTTGATTAAATCAAACTATTTGTTTATTTTATATTAAAATATTTTTTTCTGAAATATCAACTACTTCTTTTTTTTTGTGCAAGTTAGTATTTTCTGGTTGAAAAGTCAACTATTTCGTACATAATTCAACAGTTATATACAAAATTTCGTTCGCTCTTTATTGAAAATTAATGTTCTCAAATGAAAATTTAACAATTTTTTTTTTCATTATGATTACTTTAAGAAAAGTAAAGAAATACTGCGTGATTAGCAGAAAATAGTAAGAAAATATAAAAGTGTCATTTTTGTCGGAATAGTCGAAAATAGTGGCTAAAAAAAATGTGTATAAAAATAATATCTTCTAGATGACTTGCTCATTCAAATAAAAGTAATAAAACCCCAACTTATTCTGACATCTACGCAGTAAAATAAAAACCACATAATAAATTACAGATGCCCATAAACCCATGTGAAAAAACAGGTATGTGACGCAAAGAAAACAAAAGTAATTAAACTAGTCGTGAAGCCTTGAACCTCACATAAAAGAATTTGAAAAGGGGACAAAAGGAAAGCACTCAGGCTAATTATCATAATTAGTACCTCGTATTTCGATGTGAGTTGTGTCGATGGTGAGATTTGTTGCTGTGAGACCTATGGTGTTTCTGAGAACCCTTGCTATGTAAGCTATGGCTATGCTCACTAGCCCCTGATTTTATGCTCTCCGTCTCCATACCCGGGACAGGCAGCCCAAAATCTACCCGAAACAAGCATTCCCTTCTCTTCACACCGGCAAACTATATCCACGCAGACATCTCGATCTCGTTCCTCGGAAATTATATTTCGGAGCACCTCGTGGATGATTTTGACGGCACGCTATCCGTTGCGTGCCCCGTCGACAGTCCCAACGCTCATTATTTTATCCCACGTAGTTCGCGTCCCGTTCATGGAGGCAGAGTCATCCACAAAAATCTTCTCCGTCGGCACTGCACGTAGCTTCGCCCGTAGAGCTTCACTTTTCAATAACACGCCAACTGTCATCGGCAATTCTTCCAAAAACTGACGCCGACACGCCTAACGTTTATCATTTTCTAGTTATCCCCTTCTTGCCCTTCTTTCTCTCTCAATCTCTATACCTTTGGCCTTTTCCGTCCTTACCTTTCGTGCTTTCTGCATTCCGCTCACACGAGAATGTGACGCCGTGTTGTCAGATTTCCGACTTTTCTGCCATTTTAATTATAAATTCTCGGAATCGGGGCGGCAATTTTGAATGAGGGAGTTTACCACTCACCAGAGTGCGCGATCTGTTCGTGTCCAAATTCTGCGAAAATTCAAACTTAATATGTGAAAAATACCTTTTTTTATACAAAGTATTAATAAAAGTTTGTAGTTTATTTGTGAAATAAATTGAAAGAGTAAGTCATTTAGCTTAAAGAGCAGAAATTTAATATTATGATTACTGGCCACTTTTTCTTGCGTAGTTCTGAATTTTACAAACATAACAATATTGTTTATTGAAAAATTCAAAGTACGAGTTTAGATAACATTCTTTATTTTTTACCAAATAGTAGAATTTTCATTTAATAAAGATAAATTTCGATTTAGTTTCTACTAGAACACACAAATTTTTGACAATATACGTAAATTTCCAACTAAATAAATAAAGCTCTAAATAAAAAAGGTAAATTTTCTTTAAAAAAACGAAATTTTAACAAAATTATTACATTTTCAACTGAAAAGTACATTTTTAACCAAAAATGGAATAATGAAATTTTTAAATAAAAAAACATAAATTTTCAACAATATATTTCAATTTTGAAAAAAAGAAATAAATTTTTAAATAAAAATGAAAACATTTTTAACCAAAATTGAACGTCAATTCATGTTCAAAAAATTATTTTTAAACACAAAAAACGAAATTTAAAAAAAGAGTTGAATTTAAAGTTCTAAAAATTAATTTTTAAGTATAGTAATGAATCTTTAACCCACAAAATTACTTCACAAAAAAGTAGTAGAACTTCGACTAAAACAAGAGCGATTTTCAACGTAAAATTGAATTGGTAATAATCGTACCCAAAAAGATTTTAATATTTTTAAACACAAAAAACGAAATTTAAAAAAAGAGTTGAATTTAAAGTTCTAAAAATTAATTTTTAAGTATAGTA
>JAAAKG020141911.1:0-11740 GCA_010014905.2 Druon quercuslanigerum
TGGCACACGCACCTGTCTCTTCGGATGCCGATCGAAGAGTGTCCTGTCCGAATTGATCACTGGTATCGTTGGTCTCAATGCTCTCCAGTCTCATGTCACCCTATTTTGGTGGTGGTTGCGCACGCAATTATTAATTTTCCTTCGATTCACACTCGTTTCATGTAATTGCGATATTCTTAAGATATATATGTATCACCCTTTCGTTTAGGAATTTCTGAGAGGTCATTCAGTAACGTAGTGCAAATATTTTTCTTCCATTTTAAATGAGCACTACTATTTAGATTCTCAAATATTCTGAACTGCTTCTTTGATGTTGCAGTATTAATTTTTCGGTTGTTCCAGATTTATACTATAAATGTCGTCATCTTTGATTAAGGAGTTTTAATCTTTTGTTCTCATATTAACACATTAACATCAAGACTAATGTTCTACATTTTTCTTCATTAAATCACATAAAGTTAAATGCTTTTAATAGCAATAATTACCATTAAGCTCATTATAAAAATGTTTAATTTACAAAGTCTGCATAATACTATTTTGTATTTGAAAAAAACATTGAGCATTTTGTACATTTCTTTGTAGTTTACAAATACTACATCAATTCATTGTAAAAGCTTCTAACTGTATCAGTTGGTTAGACGCTTGGACTTCGCCTTAGAGCTCCGGGGTTCGATCTCTGAGCCGGTACCTCTGGAAATTTTTCTCTGTACCTTTACCGAGGTTCTGGTGGTTCGGAACGCACCTTAAACTAGTAGGTCCCCTCATCGTGCACTTAACTGCAACCAAGTCCGTCATTTATGGGGTAAAACCAGACTTTGTCCAATTTGTTAGGGACACACATGATATATGCCAGGATAGCCCCGTGCAAACTATTCTAAAAATATAAAAATCCAACTCTAAACCAAAAATGCCATCGACATGTTGGGCAGTAACCATCTTAAGGCTGTGACAACATTTTACATCAAAATATAATAATATGGTAGCTCTAAGAAAGCACCAGAGGTGACTGTTGTCACCTCCAGCGCTCGTGGCCGCTCGTAATTGTATACCTGCAGCATCATCGCAGGAGGTATCAAGCATCGTATTAGATTAAATAATAACATCCTGATTTCATCAGTCACTTGACTTAGTCCGTGGCTATGATGTATAACCGGGTTCACCCGAGTAAAAGTTTTGAATATCCATAATAAATAAAATATGTTTGTAGTTATAAATATAATAATAATAATAATAATAATAGTATTGATAATTATAATTAAATATCCTCGAAACAGATTTTAAACACAATATTAAATTAATATAAAACAGCTTTACCTCAATAGTCACTTGACTAAGTCCGTGTCTTTGATGAAAAACCGGACTCACCATAATAAAAATTTACAAAATATTATAATACAAATTTCTTTATATATGTAAATTTGTGTATAAAATTAATAATTAATAATGATAATTATTATTATATTATAATACTATCATAATACTAATATTTATATCAAGTACAACTTAAATAATTAAAAATGTTAATAAATACAAAAAATAGTATAGGTTTTTAGTACTTGTAGAGCGCGGCGAATCACAGAGTTCCAACCATTCTTATGGGGTTGCAACCATAGCGGGCCGCGTGAACAGAAAGGATATTCTATAGAGTATCATCATAGTATCCACATAGTATCCCTTTCGTATCATGCAATAAAAACTCCAAGATCAACTTTTAAATTGGTGAAATTCGGATTCTGCATTAAAATTCCCATTAGAAGGTCAAGGAGTAATCGCAATAGTTTTTTTTTTCAACGGTAAAAAGTGTTTAAATATTTATGACGTAAAACGCCTGTTGACTGCAGCACTTGAAACGCATCATCTGTAAGTAGCAGTCAGCAGGCGTTATATGCCTTATATTTTTTGAAAACTTTTTATCGTTGCGCCCCGCTCTACAAGTATCTGAACCGGATTTTTAATTATGTTGGTATAAAAAATGATATGGATGATTTGAGAGAAACCCGAGCCAATGAAATAGGATTTAAGACAATTCCAAAGAATTTAAAATAATTCAGGGTAAATTTCGAATTATTTCAAAAAAATATTTGAAAATCTCTTGAAATGTTTGAAATTCGTGAATTCACACGAGCCGCTCGTGCTAATAGCAGCAGCAGCGTGAGCTTGGTAAGTGTTGCGCTTGGCACGGCCCGTTCTTGGGATTCGCCAAAATCTTTCGTGTTAATTCAATAGAGCGTGGTGTCAAATAGCTCTAACGTTGCTGATCAGATGAATGAACCTGTATATGCACATCGTAATTATTTATAACATCAGAGTCTATAATTTTTTATCTATCTATTATTACTTTTAATTTTATATTCCCAGCCCTAAAAAGTCCAATTCTAATTTGAAATTTCTGTTCAACAATATTCTCTTCAAATTGTATTGCGAAAATTAAAATTACCTGAGAACACTTTGTGAATTCGTTTACCAAAGAAGTCATTAAAAGTTGAATTTTGATATGAACAACTGAAATCTAAAAATTTATTTCGAAAAGTCTCTTAAAGTTTTCCCTCAATAACTTCAGCATTTCTTAATGAGTCAAACAACAAACGTGGTTGTCACTCAACGTTCGAGCTATTTGGCACCACGGGCTATTGAAAATTAACACGAGAAATTGTTGCCAATCTCAAGAATAGGTCGTGTCAAGCGCAACACTTACCAAGCTCGCGCTGCTGTTGCCACTAGCACGACTTGCTCATGTGAATTCACGGGCAGGCAGAGCGTTGGTAACTATAGTTCTTGCCATTCCAACCATTTTTATTTTGACACTAACCGCTCGTGACGAAAGCAGTGGCAGCTCTTGCCACGATCGCTCCGTGCATGACAATTTTTTTTGAATACCAAAAATCATTTAAATCTTTAAAAATTCCTTGAAAGTTTTTTAATTTCGGAAAATATCTTGACAGCTTTTAAGATCCCTTCAAATCATTGAAATCATCGAAATTTTTTTTTAAAATCCCTGGGAGTAATTTAAAATGCCCTCAAATAAATTAAATCCTTTGAAATTCCAAGAAATGACTAAAATCAACTAACAACTCCTTGAGCTATTTTTAAAGTACTCTGACATACTGCAAATGCATTAACATTTTTATAACTCTTGAAAATGGTTAGAAATTTAAAAAAATGCCCTAATATCTTTCATACCCTTTGTAATCACTTAAGTTAATTTAAATATTTTTAAACTACCATAACCTAAGATATTTAATATCATGTCAAAGTCTTTTTAAACCCCTAGAAATTTTTTAAAGCGTTTGATAATTTGTTGCAATTTTGAAAACACTTGAAAATTCCTTCGGACTTTTAAAACTATTTTTAAATCTTCAAGTCTTTAATATCTTCGATATCCTACGAAATTACCGACATTTTTATGAATAAATGATTTTAAATCTATTAAAATATCATAAAATCCCGTAACATTATGGTAAAATTTTTAGTAAATTCTTTAAAATCCCACGGAAAAGTTCTTAAATCGTAAAAAATATTTAAAACCTTGAAAAGATTATGACGACATTTTTAGTGATCTTTTTGCTTTAAAATGGGGCTAAACGCAACTATGTCGCTGCTCTACTTATTTATAAGTTACATTAAATGATATTTGTAAATTGTTCTAAAAAAAATTTAAGTTTTCAAATAAAATCAACAAATTGCATTTTCTGGAATTTTTTATAATTTTTCAGAAAAACTACAAATAGTACATAATGATACATAATATAGAATTTAAAATAATATATAATGAATCTAAAACAATTCATTTTTTAAGGAGAGAATAATATTTTTGATTTTGTGAATATACAAAAAATCATATTTTACAGAAAATATGCTGCCGTAGGTCGCACGAAGGCACTCTTGAGTCAGTTTATTAGCATTCGTTTTGTGGTGCGACGTAACATGGATTTCCACAAGACTACAGGGGAAAACGGGTTGAGTTACGGCCGCGAGGAGAAAAGGTTTGCGCGTCTACCCGTTTCTGCCCTGAGCGTATTTCAATCCGCTTTATCTTTAGTGCTCATTCAATTCTTTGTTACGCTAAAACTTTTCAAACTCGCTTTCGCTCCTCTACTAATTCTACGGCGCGTTTACTCTCGGCCTGTCATATTATATTTTTGATCCAGAAAAATTCAATTATTGTATTAAAAGTTCTCTATTTTGGACAGAAAGTTTTTTATCAATCAAAAATTCGTTTTTTACTTTTAAGATCCTAAAATTATATTTTTCACCCAGATTTTATCTCGTTTGGTTATAAATTCAACTCATTTGTGGATCATTCTTCTATTTTAGACAGACAGTTTTATATTTTAAGATAAAAATTCATCTCGTTTGGTTACAAATTCAACTATTTTGTTGCAAATTCTTCTATCTCGGACAGAAAGTTTGATCTTTTGAATCAAAAAATGAATCCTTAATTTTAAAAGTCTATTATTATTTTTTTGATCCAGAATCAATCTAGTTTGCCTAAAAATTCAAGTATTTTATTGAAGATTCATCTATTTTGGGCAGAAAGTTCGACCTTTGAATTAAAAATTTATCCTTAATTTTAAAGCCTACTATTATACGTTCGACCCCGAGTTCAACTCGTTTGGTTACAAATTCAACTTTTTTCTTAAATATTCTTCTATTTTGGACTCTCGTCTATTTAAAAATTTAACTATTTTGTAGAACATTCTTCTACTTTGGACAGAAAGTTCGATTTTGAAATTAAATATTCATCTTTATCATCGATTATACTTACAAAATCACGGTATTTTCCAAATTTTATAACTCATATTTAACTATTCAGTTACAGTGTGGTAAAAGTATACTCATGTAAGTAAAGTAATTGTTTAAACAAACAGTTTAATGTATATAACTATTTCCTCCTACAGTAATCCTAGATAGTAGTAATACAGTCAAATCTCGAACACTGTCACTCATCGGGATCCGGCGAATCGGTCACTGTAAGCGCACACGTGATTTAAGCTCTTCGCCAGTCGGCGTCGAGTTACAGAATCGTATCATGCAAAACTAAGTATGTTCTACACAACTCGGAGACGGGGCTTCGAGGATGCGTCGGCCCTGTGCTAATCACCTGATTCTTACAGTATTCGCGAAACAGCTGACGACAGTGTCAGAGGTGTGACAGTGTTCAAAGCTTGTGTCCGAGGTTAAAATATATATTGTATATTGTTTATACTAATTGTTTTGTGTAAAAAAATGTTTAGAAAAAATATTTTTTTGAAAAAGTTTGTTTTACATTTAAAAATCAGTTCTGGAAGCTTGTCCTGTGGCGGTGGCTTCGCCGCCGCGGAGCGACCGCTCTAATTAATACTATACATGAAGAACAATAAAAAACAAACGTAAATACAATAAAAGTTGTAGAAAGTTATAAAAAAACATGCTAACACATCATGAAGAACTTTTTATTACTTAAGGATAACTTAACTTATGAATGGGCTAAGCATTTAAAACTCAAATTTTTTATTGCATTCGATGTTATTTACATGTTTTCTCTTGATATCAAGTTTTAATATGAAAATACTGAAATTGAATCAACATAAAATTTTAAGTATTTATAGTAGAATTTCGGTTTGAAAAATGCGATGTCGATAATTAAATTTAAACTTAAGTTGGAGAAAACTCTGATAAAGTAAAATATGTAGAAACAAAACCTTGAATACAGAACATGGAAACTGTATTTTTCGAATTTTTCTTATACAAAACTGCATCTACGTTGTCGAATTCAGTTTCCACAAATTCCAAATCGCGTGTGAAATTTGTACAAAGCTAAAGAAAACGCCAAAATGAGAAAAAAGAATTAAAAACTGAATCAAATAAAATGAAAAAGGCGTTTCTGAATTTTACATTATATAATTCCTACTGAAGTCGGAACTCAACCTGGAACAGACTGAGAAGGTAAAACAGAAATATAAACTTAATTACAGAAAATTGTAATTTTTTTATTTATAAAAATTGAACTGGAGTACGCCCCCCCCCCCACTTAACTTTTATATAAATTGCGAGAAATTTCCCGGGAGCCCAAACAATATGCATGAAAAGTTGGATGCCAATTGGTCAAAAACTTCATATCTTTAGCCGCCTACCCCCCACCATACTCTGACGACTTATCTGGAAACCCAAAGAATATATGTGCAAAATTTGTTGAAAAGTTGGATGCCGATTGGTCAAAAACTTCATATCTTTATCCCCCTACCCCCCACCATACTCTGACGACTTATCTGGAAAACCAAAGAATATATGTGCAAAATTTTGTGCCAATTGACAAAAACTGGAATTTCATTAGCATCATATATTTTAGGCCACATGATTTTATATATTTTAACAACAGTGCCCCCTATTTCTCCGTTTAAGAAATTAGTAACTATACATCAGTGCTACATGATGGAAAACAGTTTACGCATATTTTTGGAGTGAATTTTCTATTTGATATTGTGTAGCTAATCACGCACTGAACATTTAATGCATGCCGTCTCGCCGTTTTAATTTTAAACTGACGCTGTGCAATACGCTCGCGATTCTTTTTAAGGCGTACTGAAATATCATTACGCATATTGTCGCTATGCAGAAAGACTGCCTTCTCGTAAAGTATACAGTAGTCCAGAGAATAAACTCTTCGGCCAGCAAGTCGAGGAGCGCATTATTAGCATCAGCTAATTTGTCCACCCTGCGAAAGACTTTTTGTTGAATTTTAGATTTCATATTTCTCATGTTGGCATTACTGGCGATAATGATGATGATTCATTATTGGCACTATAATAATTATTATTGCATCATGAAGCTATATCGCTTTCGGGGAAAGTGTGACTATCTCCGTTTTAGCCGGGGATCAATCGAGAAAAATGAAGAAGGGAATTGTACCTGGCGGTAAAAAGGGACGGGGGCTAGATTTTTAGATTAATCTGGAATTCTCGTTTTGTTAATTAAATAACACGTTCATTCCGCAATACTGCTCCGATCTAGGTCTCTAATCAATATCTCTAGCAATCACTCCAGCCCATTTGTGTCCAGCGTCTTTCGTTTCAGGCGTCATTCATTCCACTAACATTATTCATTATGCATTTCTTATAAACTATTTGTGTTCACAGTCTTCTATCCTAGCGTATCTCATTAGCTTCCTACATATCCAAGCATATAGTCAAGCAAGCTTTTGTGTTTCTTTGGCTTGTTAGCGTTTTACCGTACATTTTGTGCAAAAACTTCTTGCCAACGGCGTAAATTTCAGTCTTGACCTTTTCTTGGTAGGTCCAGGTCTCGCTACCGCACAATAAGAAGATTGTAAATATAGAATGACACATTGCCCTTTTTACTTTACCTAATTTATTTTAACTTTCGGTAATGGACATCACTCTGCCGATAACCTTCTTACACTTGTTTATATTTCTATGTATCTCTTCAACGTGGCATATTGTTTTCTCCCCTTTTCCTTCAAGCAACATATTTTTTGTTTCATTTAGGTTAATTCTGAGTTCAAATAAAATAAATTTGAAAATAATAGTAAAATTTCAAAACTCAAGACAATTATTTAAATAATTTCATATTCCGGAGATTCTAGAGATAAATCAACATGTTATACTTATACTGTATGTAAAATAATTTTCGAGCATAATATCACAGAATCTAAAATAATTATATTCCATACAGGTAATCTAGAAAACTTTTCAAGTTAAAATACACGGATTTTCGAGATTACTCTGAAGATGGTTAACGGGTACAAATAGCAGTGTCTTCCATGATTAAAATCTGATTTATGCTTTAAAGCTGCACAAAAATAATTAGTTTACCTATCGTCATGATAAATGCAGTGTTCAATAAACTGTTCAACAAGAAAGCAGGGTTTTGTCTGACTGCTGAAACCTGTTTGCAAAGTTGAATGCTCATTGTTTTATCTCATTGCACAGAAGTGCGGGGTCTTCGCGTTAAAGGAAAATACGTGTGTTTACTTCTGGAACTTTGTTAAGAGCATGAGTATACATTTGCAAATTATTGTCTGAATTTAATGGCATGTGTGTGCATCATATCGCTTACTTGCGCTCTAGTGTAAATGAAAACTAAATATTGCGATTCTGCGTCATTAGTAAGCGTTCTGACGAGCATTGTGACTGATCGATAGTGATTCAATGAAGCTGTAAATTTATCTAAGACGACCTTTTGAGAACATATTTTTGAGGGGAAGGATAAAAATCATTAAAAAACAAATTATCAAAATCCAATGAAAAATTGAATTTTATTAGTAGTTTCATTGGTAAGAATTCACAAAATATTCCATCCATCATCGATGGCAGTTTGGAGTTTAAGTCACTACAGGTCAGTATTTTGGAAGCAATGCAGTTCTTAAAACCAAATCCATGAATATACGTAGCCAAACGTAATTATCTGTCAAAAACAAAAGCATTTGTTCTCAAATCACCGATCGTAGTTTACTATCACCTATTACTTCTTCACCAAATGTGCATAATCACAAGTTTCAGTAGTGTCCACTAAATCTGAGCTTAAGAATTCGCTAAATTTATTCCATCCAAGTAGCCTTGACATTTGACACTGATGATATCTTGACATTCTAAAGCTCCAAATTTTTTGTTGTATCGGATGTATAAAAGATTAAAAAGCTTAATCGGCCCATTACTTCCTCATAGATACTTCTTAGTGGAATCACTTAGGCTCTGGAAAGGCCACTTGACATTTGTAGACGTCATCGAGCATAACTGCTTGTCCTTGGCTGACAGTGACTGGTGTCGTAGCATTCACTACGACTACCTGTTGCCCTTGCTGCGTCTGTTGAGGCTGCTGCTGCTGACTGTTGGCATTTCCCTGCTGTGCGTTGCTACTACTGTTTGCATTTTGATTCCTTGCAGTTTGCCCATATTTTTCATGAATCGCTCGATGACGTTTCAGCGCAAACCGGTCTGAAAATCCTATTTCGCAGATGTCACACCTATGGAAAGGAAGAAATAGAGATTAGAAGGTAGAAAGTAATCAAATAACCTGGTAAGTTCCCTTATAACTTCAGAACTTCAGAACGTTCTGACACAAAATCTGTAATACTTATTAAATTTTAGCAATAACAACTGACATAAAGAAAACCATGTGAACATATGAAGTAATTCTTCATTTACAAAATTTATATTTTTGTAAATGAACTGTATGGCAGTACATACACAGCGATAGCGTTGCAAACTAAGAGATAAGAAAAATGAAATATAGCAAACTTCCTCATATGTCCCCGATCATGGAACGAACACGTTCGAGAATGCTGCAAAAGAATTGGATATCGAAAGTGTTATTAATAAGTTTTTCAAAATGGAAGAAAGAAGAATAGCAATATAGCAACGTGCAGATTTTTTTTACGATGCAATACTACTTTTTAGGTCAGAACTATGCATAATTTATTGAATAAATGATCTGAAATAGAACATAATTTGTGATATATTATAAAAATAACTATATGAAATGTTTTATTCTTTTAAATATACTACAGGTACACTTAAACGCTGTTTGCTTTTTATTCTTATCAGAGGACCATGTAAACATTTTTGCGGGGGGCCTACAGGGTTCGAGTTATTCCACTGGGCTGAGTGAGATATAAGTTTGTGAATGAAAGTGTGCAGATGGAAAGGAAATTAAAAATGAGCAGTTGGGGAGTGGAAAAGTTAAAAGAATCTAGAGAAAAAATAGAATACGAGGAGATAGGGAATACGGAAGATGAATGCAGAGAAAGTAACAATAGGATGAAGGAGAATGTAAGCAAATGGGGGAAAGGGTAAATTGAAAAAATGAACAAACAGGAGAAAGGAAAAGCATAAAAGAATGATAAAGATAATTTAGAGAAACCGGTAAAGGAAAGGAGGGAGTGGGAAGTGATAAACAAGGAAAGAGGGGGAAGGAAGAGCATAAATTCATCTTTAGTCTAACTTAACTACTACTTATATTCTACCATTGCGCCTTAGGTAGTATAAAAAAAGTAATATTAATTCTAAAAATAAGCATTTTATACGAAATTGAACACAAATTTTTGCTTTTTACTGTCCTTTCTCAGGTCTACCCGTTTGGATCTGCCCTACTCCCTTGCTTTCTCTTACTTGTTCCACACTCAACTTTCCATATTCCTCTCCTGTACATCTCTCTAATACATGTGCTAATGACTCCATTTCGTATCCACATACTCTACATAGATTCTCCTCTTCATTCAATATCTGCATACTCTAACTCCTTCTCCTATTCTAAACCGTCCAACTCTACTCCATTATAGATTGTACCTCGAATCTATAATCTTTCTTAATTTCTCTTCACCTTGTTTTACTAATAGCTCCATAACCCCTTCTTGTATATTACAAATCCTTTTCATTTTTTTGCTTTCTTCCTCCCATTTTGAATTTCCCATTTTGCCTTACACTTCACTGTTCCGAATTTCGCCTACACAAGCTTGTGTTATTCTGCTTCCCTCTCCTCTTTTTATATTCTCTTCGAACCCCCAAACTCTCTTAATTTGTCTAGTAACCATTTTTTCCTTCCCTAATTCTTCCCCTGACATATATCCTGGGCAATTCCAGTTAACCCTCATTACTCATCTCAAAAATCGCTCATGCATGCTCTCTACTCTTCTATGTTCCTCCCATCCCCAGATATCCACTCCATAACACAACAACGCCCAGACCAGTGCGTCAAACAACCAGACCTTCATTCTCCAATCGTCCTTGAACCTTCTCTTTCCTATACTCCATACTTGGCCCATCACTTTACTCGCACATTCAATTATTTTCCTCAATCCAAAAACCTAGGTAACATAACTCCTCCAGAATTTCCACTTTTTGTCCGTTCATCTTCCAAAAGTAATTTATTTTGCTCTTTATATTTCTCAAGCACATATGTATGTTCCCACATACTCTTCGAAGATTCTAATCATTAGATTCATCCCCTTCTCATTATCTGCTAATAGAACTACATCGTTCGCGTATGCTAGAGAGTATAGTTTGCTATTAACCAAAAACATTCCTTCTTTCCCTTTCTCCTTTAGCTTCTCCTGTAAGTTAGCCAGCAGCATTTTAAATAGTAACGGACTCAACGGGTATCCTTGCCTTAGACCTTTTCCCGTCTAGAAAACCTGCCCTTTTTTCTTTCCGATCTTCACCCTAATCTTGGTTTCAGTAAACATTTTTTTTATCCTCTCCACCAACTTTTTCTCTACACCCTTCTGTTTCATTCCCTGTCATAGCATTTTTCTGTTCACTGAGTCAAAGGCTGCTTTAAGAATTAGGAACAATTCTACTAGTTTCCCTTTCTTTTTACCTAAATTTCTGTTAACTAAGTTGTTAAGTACGTAGATGTTGTCTATAGTTCCCATCCGTTTTCTTAATCCTGTCTTGTTGTGTGGGATACTTTCTTTTTGTTCTACCTGATTCTCCAACCATTCTCTTAAGATTTCTGCATATATTTTATAGCCGACTGGCATAAGAGTGATCCCTCTGTATTTCTCCATTGCTACTTCTTCATTAACGTCCTTCTTTTCCCCTCTATCCCTATTTATCACATCTCACGCATCTCCAGCGTCTTCTCATGTTCTTTTTTTCTTTTGTTATACTCCTCCTTCTCCTCTACCTTCTCCTTTTCCATCATTTGTTTAAAATCGTTTAATTTATCTACCCCCCCCCCCCCCCCCCCCCCCCCCCCCCCCCCCTTTTCTCTTTTTTTTTCTTTTCCTCCCCTCCCCTCTTAT
>JAAAKG020141912.1:0-11740 GCA_010014905.2 Druon quercuslanigerum
TTTACAAGCTTCCAGGGGCCAACCAAACGGAGCGCCAGAATTCTATAACCGGTTATTGCACGTAACCCCTCAATTGCTAAAAAGTAACAATAATACGTAAAAATGTATTTTTTTTTATTTTTGTGTTATATTTGGGGCACTTCGGGGAGATGGAAAGTTCCTCGCTGGAAATGGAAAGTTTGGGGGAGGGGTTTGTCTTGCCCTGTAGCTCGAATAAAACACTAATTTTTACTAATAGTAACCAAATTTTAAAATAAATTTTTCAAACCACTTATTATTGCTATTAGCAATTTTCTCTTAGAATTTCCACTTTTGTAATGAAAATTGATCTTTCTTAATTTGAAGATTCAACTGCGTTGGTAAAAGTTGAAATGCTTGGTTGAAAATTTATTATTTGAAGTAAGGTTTATCTCTTTTGCTAAAAATTTATATCTTCTGGTTAAAAATTTCATTTTGGTATACAAATTTCGATCGTTAAATTCAAACCGCTAGCAATTTTGAAATGTGCTATTATTGTGCGATAATTTTTAAAACTATTTAGATTTTCAAACAGTGTCTCATTTTAAATCCTAGATAATTTTTCTTTGTTGACGAAGCCTGTTTACAAGTGTCACACTTGTAAACACACACAGCGTAATTTAAGGTATAGGGCTTCTTAACTTTTAATTAGAGTTGAAAATGAGTAATTAGTTTAATTTTTCGAATTTAAATGGAAGCCTGAAAAATTTTTTCAAATCAAAAGAAACGCTGAGAATGATGAAGATTTTTTTTTCGTATAGTTTAATGGTTATCCTGAAATATTTTTAATTATATTTCTTTTCTTTGTTCTATCTCAATCTTAGTATGACGATTGACCTACTTTTTTTGCCAAATTAATTTTAAAAGAACATTTAAAATGATTTAAAAACATTAAGAAGATTTTTAAAAATTTGTCTAAAATATCTTTGAAACTGTTTTAAAGTGCTCCTAAAAGTTTTAAACAATTCTGCCTGATAAAAAAATTTCTTTCAAACTTTCTAGATTCTTTGTCAACATATCTAAAATTTTCAAAACTTTTTTTGAACTTTCTGAGGAAGCTTCGGAAAATTATGTTTGCTTACGTGTCGTTTTTTCATAAATTTAATTTGTTTATTGTCAATATTATTGTTTACGATTTAAACTAAAAATACGCATCCTAGCTTAAAGCGGGTCTCAAATTCGTAATTGATATAATTTAGGCGAAAATGTTGTAAGGTAAAATGTTTATCGTTTTTACAAGAATGTAATTTTTTTATTGTTAATGTCGTTTTTGTTATGAATAAAACAAAAAATACTGATTCTATCAAAAAATGATTATTAATGAAATTTGTAACTCTTTTTTGGAATAACAACTTTTTTTTTCGTAGCCTTTGCCGTTTGACCAAGGATTAAATTTTTTTATTTTTAATGTTCTTTTTTACAAATAAAACAAAAACTACTTGTCTCAAAAAAGTGATTGATAAGAAATTTTTAGATCAGTTTAAGGTGCATAATATTTGTCGATTTATATTTTGCCGTATCATGCATAGTTTCACTACAAAGTGGAATTTTTTATTTTTCATTATTCATTGTGCAATTAAAATTTTAATTTTCGATATTCCTGAAAAATTCAAAAAGTTGTTATGACAATTTTGTAGGGTGTTCAGAATGCAATGTTTTTATTTCTCTGACATTTTTTCAAAGCTAAACCAAAATTTTCATTATAAATATTTACTTTAAAAGGAAATTAAATTCAACGGAAAAGATTACTTTTCCAGCAAAGGATGAATTTTCTAGGTAAAAGGCAAATTTTCGGTAGAAAAATATGTAAATTGAACAAAAGAGTTAAGCCTTTGACCAATGAATATTAATTTCTACCAAATTGTGTAATTTCTAATAAATTGGTAGAATTCATAATCAACAGAGATGAATTCTGAAAAAATACAAAAGTAGACTTTAGCTTAAAACCAGAAAAAGATATATGTTTACTCTTTTTTTTATTATTTCGAGAGGAAAAAACAACTTCTGCTTCTAAAATGTCGAGAGGATTTTTATATATGTGAGAACCTTCTTTTAATAAAAATTCCACCCAAAAAAATTGTGTACGCCTAGAGCATAACAAATATGAGCGCAGAACATTTTTAAAATACCACCAAAATGTGTGTTTGTGTGCGTTGAAAAACTATGTGGCTGAGCTTAAAAAGATATTTGGGGGATAAAAAAACGTGAGAAAAATTGTTTAAGTAATTCATAGATAGAGATTTTTAAATTATTATTTTAAATACCTCAGAATTTCTGACTGATAGAAAACGAGCTTGAAATAAGTAAAAATTGAAAACAAAATAAAAGATTGAGTTTTCTATTTCTTATATAAATTATATTTTTAGATAAGTTTTAATAATATTTTTTTTATTTTTGTATAATGCAACTTGACTTAGCTGAATAACTTTAATATATTTTTCATACTTTTTTATTGAAATTATACCCAGCAGCCGAGGCCAATTACAGGGTCAATATCTTAAATGCAAATTACATATTAATTTACCAGTGACCATCATTTCTAATATTATATTAAATCTAATTTATTCTAACGCCCAGATGTCGCTCTTCAACATCCAGCTCATACTTGATAAATCCTACGTGTGGTAATGAACTTTTTGACTTCTGTTTTAAATTCACCAAAAGGAATTTCATAAATATTAATTTTTTTGTTTCTAGTCGTAAATGAAACAAAATCATTCATTATAGAGCACATTATAAATATGGGAGAGTTCGTAGGTACATTGCTATTAGTTTGTTGGTATATAAAATAATTCTCGTTGCCTGAGGTTGAAAGTCGGTTCTCGAAAGTGTTGCTTGAGTTTGTCTAAGAGATAAGCACAATCAATAAAATTTCTAATAATTTTGAATACAAAAATTAAGAGTAAGTACGTATATATTTCTTCCATAGTGAACTTATCAATTTTTTTACATAAATTTAAATAATCGCTCCCTTCAAGAGGAAACCTTTTTTGGATTTTCTCAATTTTGATAAATTAATCATTCAGTTGCGTTTTTTAAATTATGGCGCCATATTCTAATTTCGATCTAACCAGAGAAATAAACAGAGTTACCATAGCGCTTTTGTTATTAAATTGCTTACAAGATCTTGTTATGAAACCTAACGTTTTCGAAGCGGATTTTACCAGTGCGTTGATTTGAGAATTGCACTTTTGATCGGAGCTTAAGATTATACCAAGGTCATTTACTGTAGCAACCCTTTTTAAATTCTTATTACCCAGCTGGTACTGAAATTTAATTATATCCTCTAAACGAGAAAATGTTATGATCTTACGCTTATCAGTGTTAATGGGTAGTTCATTGTCTCAGCACCACTCATAAAATCTAATCAGTTTTCCCTGTAGCTTAATGCAGTCTCTAATGGAAAATATAGTTTGAAAGATTTTGGTATCATCAGCAAGTATTAATCATGGTTTGAGTTCTCCAGTTACCACATCAAGAACATAAATCACGTACAGTACAGGTCCTAAATTCGAGCCTTGCGGTAACCCTGAGGTCGGTGTGAATGGTTTAGATGAGTAACCTGGAAATTGTATCACATGTTGTCTACCAATTAAAAATGATTTAATCGTATTGATCAGATTAGGTGGAATTTCCAGCCTCTCTAGTTTTCTTATCAACTTGTCATGTTTTAACTTGTCAAAGGCCTTCGAAAAATCTATGTAAATAGGATCAACTTGCCGATTTTCAGGTAACGATTTATAAACATATTGTGGAAATGAGGCTAAATTCGTAATCGTAGATCTCTTAGGGGTGAACCCATGCTGTTCTGGGCAACGCTGTGGTACTAAACTTTTGGTAATCTTTTGAGCTAAAAATTTTTCGAAAACCTTAGAGTAGTTACACAGTAAATATATGGGCCAATAATTGGTTATGTCTAATTTAAGAACATTTTTTAAAATTGGACATACACTGGCTATCGTCCAAATTTTTGGAAACTGGGCAGCTTTTAATGATAGGTTAAAAATAAACGTTAAAGGTTTCACAAAAGCAAGAGCAGATTTTCGGATAAAAAAAATCTATAATTGATCCGTACCTGCCGTTAGTTTATTAGCTAAATTATTCAATATGTGAAGAACCTCCTCATCATTTAATTGTGCCTTTACCTCAACCTCCCTAATATGCTCAGATTGGTCATTCGGTTTAGTATTTTCAGATGGGCCCACTTTAGTATAAACACTACTGAAAAATTCGGCGAAGACATTCACACATTAATCAGTTTTTTTACTTTATTTTTTACTTTACATATTTTGGAATCAAAAATTTATATTTAAGTGATAAGTAAATAACTATTATTTAGTAAACTTTTTACTTTTATTTTCTCGAGTAAAAACAATGAGTAATTGAGAATATGGGTGGAGTTCCGAAAAGCGCTTACCTCCGATTAATTTAAAACTCCGTATACCTATGTATTTTGACGCGCTGATTACGAATGACATAGTGAAAATACCCGAAAATTTGATTTCCATGGTGAAAACCATGAAACCCCCTTAAAAATCGTGTTTTTTTACGTTTATCTCAGTGAATAGTGAAAATTTATAAAAAAGCTTTAAATAAAAGTTGTAGATCCTTTAAAAATACACATTTTATGTTTAATATATGTTTACTTTACGACTGACAGTTTTCGAAAAAATAAGGTAAATGTCGGTACAAAGTGTAGAATTGCTTAAGTCACACACGATACCCTTTTCAACGTGTAATGAGGGGCGGGAAGGCACACCTATGACTGGCCACAGAAAAAGCTTAGGTAACACACGACTTCTTTCCAACGTCTCATGGGGGGAAGGTCCTCCTGTGACTGGTCACAGAAAAAACGTAGGTCACGCACAACCCCTTTTCTAACGTGTCATGGGGGGAGGCACCCCTGTGACTGGCCCCAGAAAAAACTTAGGTCACACACGACCTCCTTCCCAGTGTTTCATGTGGGCGAGAAGGCATCCCAATGACTGGTCACAAAAATAACTTAGGTCAGACACGACCCCCTTTCCAACGTGCCATGGGGGGGGGAAAGCACCCTATGACTGGCCACAGAAATAACTTATGTCACACACAACTCCCTTTCCAACGTGACATGGGAGGCGGGATGGCACACCTTAGACTGGCCACAGAAATAACTTATATAACAAACGACCCCCTTTCCTGTGTCTCATGGGGGCGGGAAAGCACCCCTCTGATTGGTCACAGAAATAACGTAGGATGCATATCATCCCAATTTGTCTCCTAATGTTTCGTGGAAACATGTCTTTTGCCATTACCCCATTTGTTTTAGCATTAATCCCTACTTACGCACTTCGCCGCGGGAAGGCTGGAGTTTGGTCATGGAAGTGCATTATATTTTTTTGTGTTTTTTGTATTTTATAGCTTTTTAAAGAGTTTTTACTTTTTGTATTTTTTTAAACATTTTTTCTGATTTTTTTAAGAAACGGTTACTACTTTTTGCCCGGGTAGTATTTCTGCGTTTTTCAATATTTAACTTCCATTCAGTCTTTCAGGAATTTTTCAAACAAATTAAGTCGCACCTCTAAACATTTTGCAGTATATCTGTGATTTTTCATATTTATCGTCTATTTTGTCGAAAACCATCAGTCGTAGGGTAAAAATATATATTTAACATAAAATATGTATTTTCAAAGTATCTAAAACTTTTATTTGAAGCTTTTTAAAATAAATTTTCACTATACACTGAGATAAGCGTAAAAACATGATTTTTATGGGTTTTTCATGGTTTTCACCATGAAAATCAAATTTGCAGGTATTCTCACTATCATATACGTGATCAGTGCGTCAAAATACATCGGTATAGGAAGTTTCGAATTAATTAGAGGCATGCGCTTTTCGTAACTTTATCCGAGAATATCAATAATTATCGACTGTTTTTTTTATTTTTACATGACTAATTAATTGAAACGCTATTTTCATGAAATTCGCTCCTGTATTATCTCAATCTGAGATTTTAACTTTATTATTCATAATATCTTTCAATTTTTCATTAATCATTAAGTCATTTTTAGGTTTTTAAACATTTTAAAATAATTTATTAAAGTAATTATTTGTATCGTAGATAAAGTACGCCAAAATAGATAAATTGTGAAAATATTTCTTATTGTTCTATTTTTAAGCAATATTTTGTAAATATCGTAATATAATCCCGCATGCATGACTTTGCCGATTTACAAGTTAACATTTTTTCACATATTCACTGAATAAAGTTGAAAATAAGCATATCAACATAACTGCTTTATTTTAAAAAATTTCTAATATCTTTCACGCCAGTTAAAACTTTCTACTACATGACATTTTCTCGTACGTAATCCATGTTTATATATAAAATTATACAATCGTAAAAAATTTCGAAAATTGATCCGTTCTACTTTAAAGAATAGAAAAAATTCTAATGCTTTTTAACTTTGTTTAAACAGTTAGAAGGCAATGACTTTAAATGCTGGCTGGGTACATGATGTTTACAATGTCGCACTATGACCTTATTTGTTTAGGAGATATGAGAATGCTACACCAATACGTTATCTTTACAAGCTTTTCTATTTGTCCCGTTTTCCGCTTTAAAAATCTTTATTGTTAAATTTTTGTACACAGTCCTAAATAAATGTATTCATTTGCATCAAAGAATTAGTTTAATTCCGCTACCGAATTGGCCAACATCTAAACGAATCGAATTATTAACTTTGTACTCATTTTTGGTTTCTCACTTTTTGCTAAAGAAAAAAGCTATCCAATTAAAATAAACTTCTCAGGCACACAGATTCATACGTTTTTAAGTTGATGCTTACTCAGTGCAAATTATGTTTACAAAATTTTGTTAAATAATTTAAAATTCCCGGAGAACATATAGAAAATATGCAAACGAAATAAGTTTTGGAAATCGAGAACAGAATTCTATAGAAAAGAAGGGCACCAGGATCTTGAAGATGCTTAATTATTTAATATATTATTCCATATTTCTTTCATATTGATCCATTATACTCTGAAGATTGCAAAATTTGATTAGCCTTTTTATCTATATTCAGTCAGAAGGCACTATTTTGAAAATGAAAACAGACTAGGTCACGTTAAGAATTTCTCAATATGATCTTCTTAGTGTTTCAACAGACTTGAAAATGTTACAATACCGCTTCGTTTTAATCAACTTTTCTATTTCTCACGTTTTCCATGTCCATAACTTTTGACCAATTATTATGTACATTTCTAAATATTTTTATTTTTAACAAGCAAATAGTTTTTCATGATTTCAGCCCATATTAGATTTCGAATCGAGGAAGCATGATTTAACCTCATTTACCGGTAATTTATGATAACTTGCCATAAATTGCCCAAAATTAGATTAAAAAATGTCTCTAATTTCCGGAAATTTACGGAAGTTCTGGATTTATGGTAACTTTACATATAAATATTGTAAATTATCATAAATTGTCCAAAATTCAATTTTAAACATTTTTATAAATTTCCGAACATTTTGTGGTAATTTATGGTAACTTACATAAATTGCCCAAAATTTACGGTAATTTTACACGTGAAAATGATAAATTACCACAAATTATCCGAAATTTAATTTTAAACATTTTTATAAATGTCCGGATAAATCCGGACATTTATGAAATTTGTGGTAATTTATGGAATATTAAAGGTAATTTATAGTAATTTACCATAAATTCTCAAAATGTCAATCATAAAATAATTATAAATTTCCCGAAATTTAAAGCAATTTTCGGTCATTTATGGTCATTCAACGGGTAAATATAGTAACATACCATAAATTGCCCAAAATTCAATTTTAAACATTTTTTAAATTTCCGGAAATGTATGAAATTTTTGGTAAATTATTCTGATATTACAGGTAATCTATAGTAACAAAAGATAAATTACTCAAAATTCAATTATAAAATGTGTATAAATTTCCGGAAATTTATGATAATTTACGGTAGTTTATTTAATTATATATGGTGAACTTCTATAAATTACCGCAAAATGGTATTATGTCGAACCAAAATTTCCTTACAGTTTTATTATGGGTGGGCTGACTATCGTAAAATGCAAACTCATAGATGTGCATTCTGGCATTCTTCATAGCTCAGAATTTCTGTTTTTTATTTGGTCTTTTTTGTGCATCGATTAAAATTTTTGGCTTCTGTACTTAAAATAAATAAATTTTGTTGTGGAAGAACTAGCTTACATTCATTCAAACAACGCTTAAATTAAAAAATCAACCCCGTTAAAATATTGGAATTTTTACATAAACTAACCATGCCGTATGTTTCGTTTTTTTGGGCTCCTCAAAAATACAAAGTCCAATTTTTGGCCTCCAACCTCCAATGTTGAAAGAATCCCCTTTATACTATACAGATATATGCTTTTGTCAAAAAATAATCTTCTTAATAATTGTAAAGTCTTAATAGGGTTTCATTTATAATTTCTCAAAAATATATTTTACTCTATTGACATTTTTAGTTCTATTGACACTGAAAAATTTTCATAAATATTATTTTTCTGGCGAAATTTTTTTTCGCAATTACAAAGCCCAGAAAAAACACGAAATTCTGGTGAAAATAAATTTCTTTTATTTTGTGATTTTTTATAATGGAGGTACTAGGTTAATATTTTATATTTTCGTTAATCCAAGTAAATATTTCAGTTAATTTAAATAAAACTTGGTTATTTGAGCAAATATGTTGCTCCATGGAAGAGAATATTTTAGTTATTTCAAGAAAGTATTTTTTCTAGCCTGAAAATTTTTTTGTTCGATTTAACCAAAACTTGTATTTGATCTAACCATAAAGGATAATAATTATTTAATTAATTAACAAATTACAATTTAACAAATAACAAATTAACAAAGATAACAATTTACGATGTATATGGCTTGCTGTAGAATTGAGTTATTTTGTTTGAATTGTTTAGTACTTAATTTACATACTAAATATCATAAGAAGAGACAATTGCAGACTAAAAAAATCATTATTAGCACCAAATAAATGCATTTACTTGAATCCTATTTCTTAGCATCAAGAAAATATTCTTAACTGAAGTCATTCTTCTTTAAACCAGACACATATATTTGGTAATCTAAAGAAATGAATTCTTTGGCTGTATTTTCTTGACGGAAATAGATATTTCTTATACTCAAGAAAATGATTTACTTGATTCAAAAGGTCTAGATTCGTTGAAGTTTGATTACTCTTTCAAAGAAATATATATTTGATTTAGAGTTCGATCGTTTAAACTGATTCGGACGCATTTGAATGAATAATTTTCCCATACTTGAATCAGGAATTTAGGTTTTTTGTCAATCAAAAAAATAATAATTGAATTAAAAATAATGTTAATTAAATTAAAAATATATTTATTTGTCACAGTGTTCATGAATTTACAGCAATGGAGCATTTAATTAGACGAAAAAGTTACTGTGTTCACATACATATTTATTTTTTAGTGGAAGGAAATATTTCATGTGATTACTAGAATTAAATTATTCTTAAAAAATTAACATTTATGCCAACGAAGTAATTTTTTTAAGTTAAAAATTTTATAATTTGGCGTCATTTGTTTCAGTTCACTACTTCTTTCGATTAAAGAAATATGTTTTTAAATTAAATATCCATGTTTTTGATTTAAAAGATATATTTTTTTGGTATTTATGTGAGGGTTAAATACGGTGTTCCGCCTTAGAATTTTTATGGTGCGGTAGCGTTGTGGTCAATGCTGTGGACTTTACACTCGATGGACCCAGGTTCAATTCTTGTTAGGGTTGGATTTTTCATTGAATTGTTCTGTTTCAGGTTCATGAAGATTTTAAATTATGGTATTTATTTAAATTAAATATGCATAATAATAACAATGGTAATTATAATTTAAGCTCAAAGAATCCAGTTGCTTATTTAGGACTATATGTACAACAATTGAAATACTAACTACTTTACTGCACTCGCGCATAATCTGGGTCAAAGAAATATTTTTTGAATCAATGAGATATTTTGTGCTTCAAATATTTAAAAATTTTCTGTGGGGAAATAGTTTTTGGAGTCTATAAAATATTAGCTTGACATTAAAATATATTTCTTTCTATTAATTCACATTTCCCCATTTCAAAGAAATATTCATTCCAAATCATGGCACATACATTTGGAAAAATTAGTCATTCATGTGGTGTAACATGTATATTTTTGGTCTAAAATGTATTCAAATTAGATAAAGCTCTTCTTTGATCAATTTTACATTATAATTTTGACTTTAAAAGTGACGTTTTTCAAATTTTTTAATTTTCAGTTTAGATGATTCGAAATCCCGAGAGTTCTACTTATGTATTTAAAGTAATTTTGTTGTTTTTCTGTGTTATTATTTTGAACTTAAATAGACGAAAGTGAAGTAGATTAAGTGTGTACATAATTATGTTCTTACGTTTTCTGGTGAGATAGCCCTTTTACGAGTTACTAAATATTACTTTTAGACTGCTTCATTTATAAACTAAAGGCTTCTTAGTGTTTCCAGAAGAAATTTTTCATAGAGTTTAATGGACATCCTGAAATATTTTTAAATATATACATTTTTTTTTATCTCAGGCTGACGATTGTTAAACACTAGAAAAGGTCTAACATTAATATTATGAAAAAATAATATCTCAAAATACGAAAATAATCGTATTAAATAATAAAGTAAAAACTTATTTTCCTTTGAACTTTTAAGAAATATAGAGTTTAACCACGGTTTCTGAGATGTCGACTACACTCAGAAAAATGTTTGTTTGAATCAAACCTTTGCTTGACTCCATATCAAAGTTAGCATTTGTTTGATTCGAATAAAAATGGTGTGAATCAAACAACAGTGTGTTTGAATCAAATAATTTTCGTTTGAATCAAACAAATGTTTGCTTCAATCAATCACAAATTTGTTCGACCCTATATCAAGGAAAGAATTTGTTTGATCCAAGCAAACATTTTGTTAGGTGTACATAGTTGCATATCAATAAAGTCAGAGATTCCGTGAAGGGTGTATTTGCCTGCGGGAAATAAAAATGGAAATTTTTTATCATTGAAGAAAAAAAAGCAAGCTCAATTCTATGTTAATTAAAACTAAAGACAAGATCTCATTAACCTTTCTCAAAAGAACCATGGCTACGTGAACCAGAATTCGGGTACGAATAGCCCGCTTTATCCGTTAAACAGAGAGGCTGCCTTTTCAAATTGTAAAAATGTTAATTATCATATCAGTTTTACGTTTGAAATTCTTCATAAAACAGATTTCATGGTAAAACATTGGATATCCTATTAGGAGAAGATAGTAGTCAAAATTTGGTTATCATTATTGTTATACACTTAGATAAAAATTCTTCTAATATTAAAGGATTTTTAGTTAAAATAGGGACGGCGTAGATTTAATGTAAAGATTACGGAACTTTCTGCGGGGTTTACCAAATTTTCAGTTGTTTTACAAACTTAAGGATGTTTTCTGTTATATTTACTGAACTTTTCTGTCAAACTAATATCTTTAAATCGCAAAATCTAATCAAAATGTCTCTAAATGTAACAGAAAATACCCATACATTTATAAAATAACTGAAAATTTTGTACACTCTGCAGAAAATTCGGTAATCGTTATTGAAAATCTTTGCTGTCCCTATTTTAACTTAAAATCCTGTAACCTTAACAGACTTTTTTCCTGCGATTAAAATTAG
>JAAAKG020141913.1:0-11740 GCA_010014905.2 Druon quercuslanigerum
AAGACAGTATAAGGTTAACCGAATCATAAATTTATATTATATGAAGATATTCCATCATGATACTATAAACAAAACAAAATTTTATGAACAAATTATTTGTTGAAGATGTTTTTTCTATAATTTTCAATAATTTAACGTTTTTTTAAGTTATATTGCAAGAAATTTGTGTGAAAATAATATTTAAAAAAAAACTACTTAAGAGTATTCTTGTTAATATTATAAACAATTTTAATTAACAAATGCATTATTCAGGCATTTGTCGTAAGAAACATTCGTTTTTTCGATGTCAATTTTTTTAGAATATGAACCTCATGATAATTTCAGAAAATTTATAATTTGTTGCCCAAATGATGCATTTGTTTACTAAATTTGTTTTAAAAAATTATAGAATTTATGATCTATTTATGAATGTTGCTCAAATTTAGATTAAGTTCTCAATTAAAAGGACTGGAATTGAAAAAAATTAATTTTTATGTCGATAGGTGCTCGAATATTACATTTGTTTTTTAAAATTTGTTTGATAAAATCATAAAAATTCATCAACAAATTATGCATTTTTTGAAATTATTATAAGGTTCCTAATTTTAAAAAATTGACATCGAAACAAACGAATGTTTCTTACGACAAATGCCTCAATAATGCATTTGTTTATTAAATTTGTTTAGAATATTAACAAGAATAGTCTTAAGAGAAATTTTTTTCATTAAAATATTGTTTCCATACCAATTTCTTGCAATATAACTTTAAAAAACGTTAAATTATTGAAGATTAGAGAAAACACATTTTCAACAAATAATTTGTTTATAAATTATTATTTGTTTATTGTATCATGTTAGAATATATTTATATAATGTAAATCTTTTTTTTCATATTTATTTATTTATAAAAAAATTGAAAAACTATATTTAAGAATCAGGCTCGACAACTTTCTTTGAAATTTTATCAGCCTTTTTTAAATAAAAAACATCCAAATAGGTCCAGAGGTTCGATACACATTGGGGCAAAATGTCGAAAAAATGTTCAAAATACGATTACGACTATAATTTTCAACCGGTTAATAATTTTTTTTTGCCAATTAAAGCTGACTAAATTGTTAAGAGATCCATCGAGGCCCACTTTAAAAAAATTATTGTTTACTTTATTTATACACAAAGTTGTCAAAAATCGTAAAATTTAAGATATTGTTAGTATAATAACACGCAATTAATTTAAAATTATTGATATTAGTGTTTAACCAATAAATAAACATTCGTCAAACATAAAATAATTGTTATTATAAACTAGTAAATTGTTATAAATAATGGTAGGTGATTTTTGAGTGGTATTGGATATTTATTAAGCGAGTTTCGTTTTCAATACAATTCAAAGTAACATAAAAACATATGAAGAAAAAACGGAATATACTTCTTATTGTTATAAACAAATTTTATAAACATATGCGAAGTTTAGGCAATTTTTAAGTGGTTGAGGTAATTTAAAAGAAGTGCTTTATTTGACGTCAGAGTGATGTTGCAGTAAATTATGTTTCAATTTCATGACAATTTGTGATTGTTATAAACAAATTTTATAAACAAATGCACAGTTTCAGCAATTTTTAACTGTTTCAGTTATTTTTTTAACGTACTTTGTTAGAATTTTTAGTGATAATTTTATAAACTATATTGTTATTTTATGACAAATTTTATTGTTATAAACAAATGCGCAGTTCGAGCAATTTTTGAGTGAGTGAGGAACTGTTTTTTAAAAATGTGCTTTGTTCAACGGAGCAGTGCTGTTTAAATAAACTATATTGTCATTTCATAACAATTTCATGATTGTTATAAACAAATTTTATTAAAAATAAAACAAAGCAGGTTCAAAAAATCTAACTCGAAAAATTGAAAATGGCGCAAACTGTACATTTATTTATGAAATTTGTTTATAACAATGACATTTGTCATGAAATAACGATATAGTTTACAAAATTATCACTAGCAAGACTAACAAAGTACGTTTAAAAAAAGTGACTACAACTCCTAAAAATTGCTCAAAGTGTGGATTTTTTTATGAAATTTGTTTATAACAATGATATTTGTCATGAAATAGCAATATACGAGTAATTTACAAAATTATCACTAGCAAGGCTAACAAAGTACGTTTAAAAAAAGTAACTAAGACTCATAAAAATTGCTCAAAATGTAGATTTGTTTATAAAATTTGTTTATAACAATGACATTTGTTATGAAATGAAAATATAGCTTACAAAAGTATCACTAAAAAGACTAACATAGTACGTTAAAAATTTAAATGAAGTTCTTAAAAATTAATCAAACTGTGCATTTTTTATACAATTTGTTTATAACAATCACATTATTTTTATGAAATTTCAACATAGCTTATTGCAACATCACTCCCAAGTCAATGTTACTTTGTATTGAATAACCAACGAAAATTGCTTAACAAATATCCAGACCCACACAAAAATCACCTACCATTGTTTATAACAATACGATTGTTAATAAAAATTATTATTTCATAATAAAATATTATACTGTATTTCACAAATTTTAATTCTATAATTGAACACTAATATCAATAATTTGAATTAATTGCTGTTATTATAGTAACAATATCTTATTTTTTAGGATTTTTGCCAACTTTGTGCATAAATAAAGTAAAAAATATATTTTTTTAATCGGCCTCGAGGGATATCTAAAGCATTTTTAACCAACTAAATTTAAAGAAAAAAGACAAATTTTAACAAATTAGCAAAAATAATTTTATACCCAATAGATCAATTAAAAAAGTTAAGTTTTCAAGATAAAAATTCGAATTGTTTAGAAAAAAGTTACATTTTAAAAAAGAAAAAAAAATTTTAATAAAAAACATAATTTTCACTTAAGAGAAACGAATTTTTAACCAAAAATGGAATCATTAAATTTTAAGGCTTAAAAACGAATTTAAAAGAAAGCAATTTTTACCCAGTTGAATTTGACACAAAAGACAAATTTTCAAAAAAAATTGTTGAAATATTAACCAAAATTGTTACATTTTTCACCACAAAGAATTAATTTTTAAATCCAAAGTATAAATTTACAACAACAAAAAAACAGTTGAATTTTTTTACCGAATAATAGAAGTTTTAATCAATCAAGAAAAGTAATTTTTTATCAAAAGAATAGTTTTCTGCAAAATAAATAAACCAAGTTCCATTTTCAACTGAAAATATGAATTTTTAACCAAATATTTTAATTCCTCCCAAATAGATGAATTTAAAAGAACAAATTTATTTACGAACGAAAAGTTTAATTTTAAACTAAAATTATGCTTCTTTAACAAAAGAAAAGACTTTTGTATAAATTAGTTTTAATTTAAACAAAACAGGTGATTTTTCAACAATGAAATTTAAAAAAAAATTAAAAATAATAATCACAAAAAAGTTAAATTCAACCAAAAAATATCAATTTTCAACAATCAATGGACTAGTTATATTTTTAATGAAGAAAACTAACTAAAAAAATAACTAATTTTTAGCAAAATAGTTCAGATTTCAACCAAAAAGGTAAATGTTCGAGTAAAATTATGAATGTAAACAAAAAATTAAGATTCAAGAAGAGTTCAACTTTTAACTAAAGACTTTAAAAAAAAGTTTATTTTGTAACAAAGAAGATTAATTTTTTTACTCAAAAATATGAATAATCCAAAATTACATGGAGTTTCAACTAAAAAAGATAAACTTTCAACTAAATAATTGTATTTTACACTTGAAAAGATAAATTTCTGACCAAAAATGAAATTTTTTTCATTTTCACTTTGAAAAAAAGCTCTGTTCATCTTCAAGATGCCAGAGGACGCCACGATCCACGCGATTTAGATGCGTTTATATTTACCCACAGCCAAAGAATCTCACGTTTTCTGAGCTAAGTTTATCATAAATCTTCAGAAAATTGAAATAATTTATCCATCTTTTTCCTATTACACGTAAAATTTAAATACCCTGTTTCTAAAAAAAATTTAACTTTCGCTTTATTATTCTAGAAATGTAAATTGACAAATTTCAAAGTTTTTTTTATAAAACTTATTACGTGAAGGGCAATCTTTTTTATTTTCATCCTTATATTATATTTTATGTTTTTATTTTCATAAAAAATTTTCCTCTTAAAGTTGTCAGCAGACGCGACAATCCAACAGAAAAAAACTGTTTTTTTTTTAAATTTGTTTATTAAAAATGTTTAGGTATATCTTTAAATACGATAAAATATTATAAATACTTTTTGATTTCTAAGGAGCATTTAACAAAAAGGAACTCCTCGGGTGCAAAAGAAACCCAAAACGATGAATTTTGTTACAATGGAACCAAAGTTTAATCTCAAAAGGAACCTATTTTTCATATTCCCAAAGATATACACAATATTCCCAAAGATACCTAAATATTCCCAAAGAACCTGTTTTTCTCATTTCATAATAATTCATCCGTCGAAAAATTCTGTTAATCCCTAACTTACCAACTCCACTTTGTGAGAGTTTTGTTTTGTGAAAAAGCGTTTATGTTGTTATATTCAAGTGTCTCTAAAGGAAGATTTTTGGGTTTCCAAAGGAACCCTATTGAGTTTCCAAAGGCCTTTTTCGTTCTCCGAAGGAATCCTATTGCATCTTCAAAAGAACACTATCGAGTTTCCAAAGGAACCATTTTGGGTATCCAAAAGAAACTAATCAGTTTCTAAAGGAACCCTTTTAGATTTCCAAAGGAACCCTTTTCGCTATCGAAATATTTTCATTAGAGTTGAAGTTCTAAAAAAACCAACTTGAAAAAATGCAAATCTAATTTTTGCATGACATGAGGCAACATAGTAACATAGGGACCAAATGGTTGAAGATGGAAGGGTTATGCATTATTTTGGCATTATTTCAGAACCGAGCAGGCTGGAGGCGAGTTATTATGCCGCTGTCAGCCGCCACACCACCCTTCCCTGATCTGCATACCCGTGATGGTTTCCCTTTTGCCCCCCCCCGCGCTCGGAAACCCCACTTTTCTACTTGGTTCTTTTACCACTTAGAAAGCACTCAATACAGAGGCGTGCCCATCAGCCAACCACACCGAGCCCTTACAAATTAACTTGGCGCTTCTTCGCGCGTCATTATTAACTTCGCTCTTTCTCCCGAGGGGGTCCCTACAATTATTGCGCCTTTTGTTTCGCTAACTCTCGTTCTTTATCCGGAGGGTGAGCGAAAATCCATTTCTTTTTTCGTCCCATCGCGCCTATCATGGCTCTTCGTCTCATATTTATAATTCGGAAGGACCTAAGGTCCTAAACTATTCCCTCCTAACTGCCATTCCATTCCTGTCTCTTCTGGAGGGTCCATTTTATGCTCTGCAAATACGAATAGTGATGAAGGAAAAAAGATTAGCTTTATTAATTTTAGATTGATGGGGTTTTTTTTAATTACTTGTATTATTTTCTGATCCATTCTTCTACGGATACCCGAAGGGAATTGCTATAATAATTTGAAATAAATCATGAAAAGATTAATTATATTGTATTTTCTCTTGGGATTGACGCATCACGTAATGTCTTTACTTTATCGCATATACTATCCTATCCTATCCTATACTGTCCTATCATATCATATCCTACTCTACCGTCTCAAATCCTGTCCTATCCTATCATATCATAACTTATCATAACCTATCCTATCCTATTCTATTCTACCCTATCCTATCATATCCTATCCTATCATATCCTATCCTATCATATCCTATCCTATCATATCCTATTCTATCTTGTCCTACCATACCCTACCCTATCATATCCTATCCTATCCTAACCTAACATATTCTATCATATCATGTCCTACCATATCCTACCCTATCATCCCAAATTCTATCCTTTCTTATCCTAACATGTTATGTCCTATAATATCCCTGTCCTATCTTACTCTATCCTATTATATGCTATCCTATCATATCATACACTGTTCTGTCCTACCCTCCCCTACCCTGCTATATCCTATCATATCCTACCCAAATTCTATCATATCCTGTCGTGTCCTACCCTATCCTACCCAATCCTATCATGTACTATCTCATTCTATCCTATCCTATCATATAACATCCTTCCTGTCCTATCCTACTCACTCCTGTCTTATACTATCCCATCCTATTCTATCCTATAGTATCCTATCATATTCTATTCTATTCTATGATATTCTGCGCTGTCATATCCTGTCCTATTCTACCCTATCCTATCCTATCTCATTCTATTCTATTCTATCATATCATATTATATTTTATCCTATCCTATCCTATCCTATCATGTTCTATCATATCACGTCCTACCATATCCTACCCTATCATCCCAAATTCTATCCTAACCTATCTTATCATGTTCTGTCCTATCATATCCTACTATGGCCTATTATATTATGAAGTCCGAAGGCCTTAAAATATTTGAGTGTATATTCATAAATCAAATAACTATTCAATGGATTTCAATGAATTCAAGATATTTCAAAAAATTTTATGCTATTTTTAAAGGTTCCAAGAAGTTTTCAAGAGCTTTAAAAAATATCAAGGGATTTCAAAAGATTTCAAAGGATTTGGAATATTTTAAGATATTTAAAAATATTTCTAGGCATTTCCAATAGATTTGAATAATTTAAAATATTTCAAAGGGTTTTAAATATTTTCAGTTTTAAAATATTTCGAAAGATTCAAATGAATTTTTAATAGATTTTAATCAATTCAAAATCTTTCGATGCATTAAAAAATATTGTAAGGTATTTTCAAGGACTGCAAGGGTTTTAAACAAATTAAAAAAAATAAATTAAGAAGATTTTAAAGATTCTAAAATTTTTTAATAGATTTCAGTAAATTTAAGTGATTTTAAATCGATTTTTCAAATAGAATTTTCAATTACTTAAGGTATTTTAATCGATTTTAAAGATTTTAGAGTTTTAAGAAGATTTCAATAAACTGATATATTCTGATATATATATATATATATATATATATAATAAACTGACATATTGTTCTATGCCCTATCATACCAAATTCTATCATACATATCCTGTCGTGTACTACCCTATCATACCCAATCCTATCCTGTACTATCCCATTTTATACTATCCTATCATATAACATCCTGTCCAGTCCTATCCTACTCATTCCTCTCTAATCTTATCCCATTCTATCCTATCCTATCCTATCTTATCATATACACATCGTATCCTATCCTATCCTATCATATTCTATCATATCATGTCCTACCATATCCTACCCTACCCTATCATCCCAAATTCTATCCTATCCTATCCTAACATGTTATTTTATCATATCCTATCATATGATATTCTATTATATCATACCCTGTTCTGTCCTATCATACCCTACCCTGCCATGGCATATCATATTCTACCCTATCATACAAAATTCTATCATATCCTGTCCTTCCCTACCCTATCCTACCCAATCCTATCATGTACCATCCCATTATATCCTATACTATCATATAAAATTCTTTTCTGTCCTGCCCTACTTATTCCTGTCTTATTCTAGCCCATCCTATCATATTCTATTCTATTCTATGATATTCTGCGCTTTCATATCCTGCCCTATCTTATCATGTCCTATCCTATTCTATCCTATTCTGGCATATAATATCCTGTCCATTTCTATCCTACCCTGTCCTATCTTATCTTATCATATCCAATCGTCTCGTATGTTAGCGTATCCTATCCTATCCTATCCTATCCTATTCTATCATATCCTGTCCTATCTTGCGCTATCCTATCCTATCCCATCCCATTCTATCCTATCCTATACTATACCATCATATCATATCCTATCCTATCCTATATTTTTCTAACCTATCCTATCCTATTTTATACATACCTATCCTATCATATCCTATCCTATCCTATCCTATCCTATCCTGTCCTGTCCTATCCTGTCCTATCCTATCCTATCCTATCCTATCCTATTCTATCCTATCCTATCCTATCTGGAAAAATAGTAGGAAGGAATTATCGAAAATCTCGCAATCATTGTTGTTCAATACCTGATTATTTATATAATGTGTGAATATAAATTTAAGTGGCTCTCTTCAGTTTTTTTTTAAATTTTGAAAGTTCTTGGAAATCTCTTGGAACCTTTAAAAATATACTATATATTTTTTTAATTCATACAATCTCTTGAAATCTAATAAAAATTTTAGAATCTTTTCAAAACACCCAAATGTTTAAATTCTTTTAAAACCGCTTTAATTTATTTAAATCTTTTTAAAACTTCTAAGAATATTTGAAAAAACCTAAACAAATTTCAAATCCTTTGAAATCCTTTTAATTTATTTAAATCTATTAAAAATGTTTAGATATATATTTAAATCCCATAAAATATTATAAATGTTTCATACATTCTTAAAATTTTTTAACCTCTTGTAGATTCCTTGTATCCCCTTAAATTTAGCCAAATCTTCTTAAAATCTCAAATTCTTTAAAATCCATTGAAATCCCTTCAGTTCATTGAACATTCGTTGGAATATAAAAAAAAAACCTAAACGATTAAAAACACTTTCAAATTATTAAAATCTATTTAAAACTCCTTATATTCTTTGAGAATACCTTTAAAAAATTGAAAACATGTAAAATATTTTTAGGTAATTGGAATAAATTAGAAATTATTTGTAATCTTTAAAAATACCCTAAAAGTTATAAAATATCCTTGTCATTTATTGTAATCTATGGAAAATTCATTGAAATTTTGAAATATACCCTAAAATATTTGAATTTTTGAAACTTCTTCAATTTATTCAAATCTATTTCCAATTCCTAGGAATACTTTTAAATATCTTAAAAAATTTAAAATCATTCGAAATCGCTTCCATTTATTATAATTTATTATCTTCTCTGGAAAAAATTGAATTTTTTGAATTCCTTTCAATTAAATATTTAAAATATTTTGGATTCTCTTTCATTTATTTCAATCTAAATAAAATATCTAGGAATATTTTTAATGATCCTAAAATAGTTCAAATAATTTTAAATCTTGTGGAATCCCAAGGATCTTTTTTAAGATCTTGAAAATTCCTTGGAACTTTTAAGAATGTCCTAAAATTTTACGAAGTGCCATCAATTTATTGAAATTTTTTTAAAACCTTAAAATCTTTGAAACCGATTAAAATCGATTAAAATACCTTAATTTAATTCAAAATTCTGTTTGAAAAAAGTTAATTGAAATCACTGGAATTTACTAAAATCTGCTTAAAAAGTTTAGAATCTTTAAAATCGTCTGAATTTTTTTTAAATTTATTTAAAACCCTTGATGTTTATGGAAATACCTTACATTTTTCAAAATACCTCAAAACTGAAAATATTTCAAACTTATTTTTTTATAATTTTATTTCTTAGTTACTTGCTTAAAAATTTTTTTAAAATATTTTTTTTTTAATTTATTGGAATCTATTGGAAATTTCTAGAAATATTTTTAAATATCTTAAAATATTCCAAATCCTTTGAAATCTTTTGAACTCCTTTGACATTTTTTTAGCTCTTGAAAATTTCTTGGAACCTTTCAAAATACCATAAAATTGAAATATATCAAAAACGTATTTGAATCTCTAAATTTACCCTTAATATTAAAAATTCTTCGGAATATATTGGTTAAAATCCATTAAAATCCCTTAAATATATTAAAAATTCCTTGAAATCTTTGAAAATAACCTGAAATATTTCAAATCTATTGAAAAGTTTTGGTTTTATAAATTGTAACACCTGTCAAAATAATGCGAGCATGCGTGGAAAAATTTACTTTTAAAAATGTTTAATTCATGGCTCCATCCAGTATGAAAATTCGTTAAGAATTTTAGTTATTCTAAAACTGCTTAACTAAAATCGCTTTAAGTCTTTAATATAATATTAAACCCTAAATCGCTTCTGTAAAAATTATAACAAAACAATTGGCTCAATTTTTCTGTCAGTTGTTACAAGTCAAACTTTTTCAAGGAATCTATATTATTATTAAAGAATAGCAGAAATTCTTAACGTCTTTTTAGACTAGATGAACTATAAATGAAACATTTTTTTTGCAAAAGTTTAAATAAAAAGTTTTTAAATTATTTAAATTACATTTACAAAATTAATTTTTCTCTAAAAAAAATTAATTTTAACCATGTTTCATTCAGAGCTTTATCTAACCTGAAGTATCTTAAAGAATTTCTTTTATTCTTTGATGATAATACAGATTCCTTCAAAATTTTTGATTTTATGAATTTAAAACCTGTCAAAATAAATACGTGCATGCGCAAAAAAATTTAATTTTAAAATTGTTTAATTCATAGCTCCATCTAGTCTGAAAAGGCGTTAAGAATATCTGTTATTCTAAAATTTCTAAATTAAAATCGCTTAAAGTCTTTAAAATAATATTTAATTCCAAATCGCTTCTCTAAATATTATTAACAAAACTGTTGGCGTAATTATATCTATTAATTGTTACAATGCAAACTTTTTCAAGGAATCTATATTATTATTAAAAAATAGCACAAATTCCTAACGTCTTATCAGACTAGATGGAGCTATGAATGAAACATTTTTTTCTGCAAAAATGTAAATAAAATTTTTAAAATTATTTAAATTCAATTTCGAAAATTGAATTTTTTCTGAAAAAAATTAATTTTAAACATGTTTCATTCATATAGCTTTATCTTATATCCTGAAATGACTTTATGAATTTCCTTTATTCTTTGATGGTAACACAGATTTCTTTAAAAGTTTTAATTGTATGAATTGTAATATCTGTGAAAATAATGCGAGCATGCGAGAAAAAATGTAATTTTGAAAATGTTAAATTCATAGCTCCATCTAGTCTGAAAATTCGTTAAGAATTTCTGTTATTCTGAAACTTCTAAATTAAAATCGCATAAAATTTTTAAAATAATATTTAACCTTAAATCGCTCCTGTAAATAATATAACAAACCTATTGGCGCAATTAAATCTGTCAGTTGTTACAAGTCAAACTTTTTCAAGGAATCTATATTACTATTAAAGAATAGCGAAAATTCCTAATGTCTTGTCAGACTAGATGGAGCTTTGAGTGAAACATTTTTTCTTCAAAAATGTAAAAAAAAACATTTTTGAAATTATTTAAATCACATTTATAAAATCAAGCTTTGTCTGAAAAAAATTCATTTTAAACTTGTTTCATTCAGAACTTTATCTAGCCTGAAAATACTTTTATGACTTTAATTCTTTGATGATGATACCGATTCCTTGAAAAATTTTAATTGTATGAATTGTAACACCTGTCAAAGTAATGAATGCATGCATGAAAAATTTTAATTGTAAAAATGTAATTCATGACTTCATCTAGTCTGAAAAGGCGTTAAGAATTTCTGTTATTCTAAAACATCTAAATTAAAATCGCTTAAAGTTTTTAAAATAATATTTAACTGTAAATCGCTTCTGTAAATATTATAACAAACCTATTGGCGAAATTAAATCTGTCAGTTGTTACAATTTAAACTTTTTCAAGGAATCTAAATTATTATTTAAGAATAGCAGAAATTCTTAACGTCTTATCAGACTAGATCGAGCTATGAATGAAACATTTTTTCTATTTTTTTAATTATTTAAACTTTATTTACAAAATTAATGTTTTCTGAAAAATATTAATTTTAAACATGTTTTATTCATAGGTTTGTCTAGCCTGAAATGACTTTTATGACTTTTATTCTTTGATGATAATACCGATTCCTTGAAAAGTTTTGA
>JAAAKG020141914.1:0-11740 GCA_010014905.2 Druon quercuslanigerum
TTAATTATAAAAATTCGGATTAAAGGTAGTTAATTGAATAAGTGAATCAGTCTGCATATTTAATTTTGAATATGTACTAATTTATTCATTCATATGACGGACCACGAGATATATTAATAGGACCTCTTATAATAAACGATTGTACTAATACGAGGAACCGGATAAAGACCTTAATAATTCTTATTAAATTATTCTTGAGATTCAACTGTGATACTTTTAAGTGGCATTAGAAAGAGTGAATCTCTTGGGGAACCATTCGAGCAGAAAAAATGTATCAAGTTGGCAATGAAGCTTTCCATGCGACTACCTAGTATTAATTAATTGGACACTTCATATCAAGACTGAATGCAGATATGCTTATTAACTCATCATAAATAGACTCTAACGCGTTATTTCTGTCAATAATCGTTCTCTCTATATTCAGGAAGATTTATTGGGAAAATGTTAGGGTTAAATTCTTACGATTTTTAAATAACTAGAAAAAAATCCGCTACTTGCGTGAATACTATTGTTTTTATCTCAAGCATTTTTCAATAAAAATATTAAAATAATAATGATACAACATTTTTACACGAGCATAATACCTATATTATCGCAAATAATAGAAAGGAAAAACAAAGTCAGTAGTTTGGGTAATTGATGAAAATTGATATCTTAACTTCAGAATTAATATAAGCTATTTTTTACAATATATAGACAATTGAAAAGTAATATTTTATTTTAAATTTAAATTTTCGAAGAAAAATGCTCAAATATAACCCAAAATTGTAAAAAATGGTAAGTTTAATTTTTGAAGTAAAATTATTTTTGCCTGAAATAACCGATTTCTGATAAAAACACTAACATACCCTCTAATTGTTTAAATATTGTAAATATTCTTTGAAATCTAATGAATGTTCATTAAGAATAGCAATTACAGTTGAAAAACGCTAATATGACCTAAAATTGTTTCCAAATTTAAAAATCTTCTTTTAAAATCTATACCGATTTCCAGTATAAAATGCCAACAAAACCAAGAATGGTATACAAATTTAGAATTTAATTATTCTGAATGATAATATAAAAAATCGCATAATTTTTTAAATTAAAAATAACAATTTTCGTCAAAAAATACTAAAGTAAAAGAAGTTTTTCCTAATTGTTAATCTTCTTTTAATTTAACGAGTTTTTACTGTCCCAGCTAGACATTTAGCTGGATTTCGTATTTTGAAAAATATACCTGTGCCATCTAAATATCTAGCTGTTTTAGCTAAATTTTTCTTTCTAGAAATGATCTAGGTAATTTATCTAGATAATTTTAGATGGCAAAATTGAGCTAAAACAGCTCGTTATTCAGGTAGCACACCTAGAAATTTAGGTAATACATTTCCCTGGAATACGAAATGCGGCCAAACGTTCAGCTGGGACAGCTTACCCATTTTTTTCAGTGTAAAATTGCTAAGAAGATATGAGTCTTCTTTGAAATGCTTAAAATATAATGTTCCTAATTAACAGTCACAATTTCCGACGAAAAATCAAAAAATATAATAAAAAAAAATATATAATATAAAAAAAAAATAATCAAAAAAATTTAAGAGATTGTAAATCTTTGTCAAATTACAATGATTTTCATTTGAAAACACCATTTTTTGTCAAACTCCAACGCAACCTATAATTAAAAAAAATATTATTCTTTTTTGAAATCTAATTACTGTTTCCGACGAGAAAACAATAATAACACAAACCTTAAATGTTTAGGGTTGTAAATTTTGTTTCTTTGCACAAAGGTAATTGGATTTAAGTCTAATAAATTATGTTTACTAATACCAAATTTCGACATTGTTAAACGATTATGAACTTTTAAAATCTAATGCTTTTTGATTAAAAATGCAGATTTTCTGTGAAAACGTTACCAAAACTGAAAAACGTAAATGTTTGTATACTAGGTAATCTTGATGATAATTTTTGTTAAAAAATTTTCATTTCCAGTGAAAAAATCGATCAGAGTTCATAGTTTTTCGAAATTTTAATTCTTCTTCGAAATTAATGACTTTTTATTAAAATTCTTAAAAAGAAAAACTAATTTATAGTGAAAACAGTAACATTATATGTTTTCAATAATTTATTACATAGATAATGTCTTAATGTTTTAATTTATCAGAGAAAGAATATTCAAGCTCCAATGTTTTTTTAATTTTCATATGGGTTTTTTTTATGATTCTTCTTATTGAAAGGGATTTTTTTAGATTTAATTTTCAATTTTTCAAATTTGATATATGTAACAACTTTAAGTAATTTTAAAGCAATTTTCGTTGGTAATTTTCGTAAACCATAATAAAAAATCAGTGATATATGAAGAGATAATTTCCAGCTGTTTATCAGCGTTGCAACGGTCTAATTTTCAGCGATCACTGATCAGTTTTTTATTTAAAAAATTGAAAAGTCAGTAATCAAGAATATTTTAGATAATTTGACTGCCTAGTTTTATTTCGAATTTTTATAGAAAATCTACAGAAACTAATTTATTATTATTTTGGTTCATATATATACGTAAATAAAATTAAGAGTCGCTGTTTAAGAGGCTTTTGAAATGAAAGTTCGCCTTTTCTGTTATTCAAAATCGGATTTATGTAACTTCCATAAATTATATAATCCTTAAATAGGTCACTCTCAAACTGAGAGAACTTGAATCACTACGATAACTGTTTCAAGCAAGTTGCGCACTGCAATAAATGCCTAATCCCTTCCATGAAAAACGAAGATATTTATATATTTACATATTTAAAAATGTTGTCAAAAAAACTATTTTTATTTAATGAATATAAGAAGTTCGAGGCATATTTAAAAACAAATTAAAATACATTTTTATCAAAAATTGACAGTATCATGATAGTATCATGTCGTAAGGGTCCTATCAACAAATTTCCTAGAATGAGATTATTGGATTAGTAAGTCAAAAATTGAAAATTAGATTTCACACAATAGTTCCAACATTCTTGCTTATCACGTCAAAATGTACACCTCGAGCAAAAAACGCTCTTCATTTTCTCGAAACCTAATCACACTTTTTGATCAAACTTGTTTTTATATCCATTCAGCAAGTCAATAGTTTCAAAGTAAATTCCTACTTTTTTAATATTGAAAATTATATTTTTTCACCTTCTACATTCAAGGAGACGTGCCCCTCGAGTAAAAATAACAACTTTCTGCCTTCATTTTTTTTAGAACCTAATGTTTTTTTTAAATTAAATTTTGCAAGGTTCAATTCAGCAGTGATTTAGTTCAATAGTAATTCTTTTCGAAATAAAAGTTTCTTCATTTTTTAATAATTATTTGACAATGTTTTTCCTGTAATAACACGATAGCTATTTAAATTATTCGTCTAATAAGTACAAGTTGAAGATAAACGGACAATTTTATGAACAGATATTGCAAAAACGTCAAAGTACAAAGTTTTCGAAAAATTTCCAATAAGTATAATGAATTGTTAGCATTTTCCAAGTTCTTGGGTTTATCTCAAGCTTTTAGACGAAATTGTTAGACTTGAATCTAAGAAAAAATGTCCAAAAGTATCCTAATAATTTAGAAAAATATTGCATGTGCAGAAACAAATGAAACCATGACCAAGAATCTAAAAGAATGTTAACTACTTTTATAGTTATTAAATATATAAATATATAAATACTATAAACATAAATATATATAAATATATAAATATACTTCTATACACCTGTACAAAGAAAGTGTTGAAATTAAAGAAAATTTAAAAACAAAAGTATCAAGGTATCATTTTTTGAATTTTTTATTCAATGAAGAATTTTCTATTTTGGGTTTTCGAAGCTAAGACCATCGTGAAATTAAATATAATATTTCAAGTGTATTCTCGAAAATTCAAGTCTCCTATTTTGTTCAAACTGTTTGAAGTTTTTAGCAATGTAAAAAATGAGTGTAAATTATTTTTAGAAATTTTCAATTATATTGGTAAGCAAATTAAAAAATTGTTTTATTTGCTATAAACGAATTATTAAGCAAAAATGCAATATGTGTTAAAGTAATACTTGTAATGATCTCATATGAACTATTTTTTTTAACATTATTATAAAGTTTAATAAACAAATTAAATTTTTTGGCTTTTATTGAACTGATGGGCCTTCGGTTTGTCATGTAATAGATTTTTTATCTTTCTTTATATTAAAATACACTGAACTTTGGATTTAAGCACAGTTTCGGGCATGGCTTGAAGTGGCCTTTAGCTTAAATCTAGGGAATCAAAACGTTAACGTTCAGGGCCGTGAAACTTTTTCTGTTGGATTTGGACGCATGATTACAGCTGAGGCAACTAACGTACTGAGGGTACTGCCCGCTTTATCGCTACGATACTGTTGGACACGCATGACTGAGCACCGCCTCTCTTACGGTATCACGGCCAACACATCATAAAAATGACGTGGACTGAAATATTAGGAACGACGTAAACCCAGGTTACTTCAATCCAGAGTTCAATGTACACATTGCTACATTGTGTTTAATTCAGGAGCACTTCAAAAATTATATTGATTTATTTTATTTTTAATTTGCGGTATTCTCAGTGTCGAAAAACAGCAATGATTAAAAATTGTGTTTTAAGATTAAGAAAATTGTGTTTTAAGATATTTACTATAAACTATTTCTGCGTACATACATTTTTAGAGAAATATTTTTCTCATCTGGTGATAAAAGCAGAGATCAAAATGATTAAAATATGGTACAATTTTCAAACTTTCAATTAACAATGTTTACCAAAATATTGAAAAATTTTGAAAACCCTTCAATCACATTCTTCTGTATCCCAAACGTTATAAAATATCAAAAACGAAAGAAAATCGATGACCCACTTTTTCCTCTTCGAATGGAATGCCCCTTTTATAAAATTAACATATTCCCTTGAACTTCAGCTTATTCGGCAAAAGCTAAAAAATAGGCGTTTACGTAATTTCCAACTGAATTGCTCTGTAAATATCAATAACAAAATTTTTTTAACCGAATTTATAGTCTTATTTTTTAATTTCATAACAAATATTTTATCATGTTATATTATTCTTTCCCTAGCACGTGAGAATGATATTATGGTAAATCTAATAATAAATTTGGTTTTGTTAGAGAAAATAGAATTTTATGAAAATTTTGTGTTAAATTTTATAACTTTTATGTTGCGAGGCTTATCGTCAAATTTCACCCTTGAGTTTGGTATTCCATGCTGTAGGTCACTGGAATTTGTTTTTTGAAATACTATTTTAGTGAGTGGTGACTGTGTTACAGTACAAAAGCTTCTGAAGGATGGTAATTTGTTTGTTATAAATTGGGGACAACGATGCTTTAATACATTGTGCAACGTTGGGGGTTGGCACTAGAGCACGTAACCTACCAGAGATCATCAGTTGAGCTCTCGTCGTCGATCTGCTTGGTACCTGGTATATACTTCGCGACGAAAAGATAACGAGAGTGCGCGAAAATTATAAAGTCATTTTTAGAGGTGGTAACAAGCTTCGCTTGGAAACTTAAAAAATTAAGGGTGGATAAAAATACTTCGTTATCATTAAAAAAAACAATTAATACGCGTAAAAAATAATTTTTTGATAAATTAAGGGTAGTATAAATAAAAATACTTATAAATTCTTATAAAATGGTTATTGGAATTTCATATAAGAGCCGGATTCAAATTCAGATTAGAATAAATTTTTCTTTTTGGTAAGATTCTTTTCTTAATTAATAGAAATTTTCTTTGAAAGCAGATAGAAAAAAAAATTCATAAATTGATTTTGATTTCCTTCTTTATAATTCAATGGAAATGAGTCTTATCAATAAATTGACCAACAAATATTAGAATTTATGATTTATTTTTAATGCCAGGATAAAAACAAGGTGTTAATTCAAATCTTGAATTAAATCATTTGTTTTCACAAGTGTTGTCTTTTAATCGTTAAATAAAATTTATCTACCAGCAAATTTTTAAATAATTAGAAAAAAAATGGGCCAAAGTAACTTTATTTTTATACAGGAGACTCTTTTTTTCGAAAACAAATTTTCACTCGACTTAAAATAGTCGGCCAGGAGCCAATAGTCGGTCAACGATTTGTCTTCTCCCACAAAAATAGTTTCAAGAGTTACTTTGCTATCAAAAATAACTTAAATATTAAAAAATCGATTTTTTCCATAGACTATTATATGCAAAAAATATTGCTGCATTTAAATAAACATTTCGATGTGTCCAAATGATAATGTGTTAGAACTGTTTGTATCTTATATCTTATAATTTGGATATACCAATTTTTCTGATCGTTAGAATATAATTAACGGAAGGTATTGATTGAGGTATTTGATTTGAGGTTGATAGCAACACTATCCTTATTGGTTTCAGTTTCTCGAATTGTTGACATCATCAATAATCGTTTGGGTGTCTCATGAAATCCTTTTTTTCTAATACAGAAAATTGGAAATTTTGTTCTTTTAATGAGAAAATGATTCCACTTTCTTATCAGATTTAAAATATATATAATTAGAGGTGGCTATTGAGGTTTTTGAGCCGTAAATTTGACTATTTAAAGACTTTAATTTTCATTTATAGAATTTTAACCATCACACCGTGTATAATGCAAACAATTTTTTATCAGCGTACCATATGATCCTCAAATTTGGTGTATGATGAGAAAAAACTTAAAGGTGGATATAACATCTTTAAATTTTCGATTTTACGATAAAATTGAACAAAGCAGTTGAACATTCAACCAAAAAATATTTTTTATTCAAGAAAGACAAAAATTTTCAACCAAATTATAATTAGAGGGGAAAAATAATTTTTAACGCAAAATAAAATTGTTGAATAACTATTATTTTTTAGGTTTATTTATTTTTAATGTCATATTAATATAATTTTCCTAGGATTGCTGAGAAATTTCAAAAATATTTGTGAAGGTTTCAGATATGTCGAAAACATATCTAGAAAATTATTAAGATTTTTTTTATTTTACATGACTCTACAAAGTTTTAGAAAAAATTCGAGTCTGTTTCAAAAATATTTAGGACATGTAGAAGTTCGAAAAAAATTGAAAAATATTTCATATTTTTATAAGTCTTTTAAAGTTTTGAAATATTTCAAATCTCTTCAAGATTTATAAAATTTCTAAATATATTTAAACTGAATCGAATTATTAAAAAAAATTTGAAAAATCATTCAGAACTCAAAAATGGCCTTGAATCCTTCCAGATTTTATTTTATTAGTTTTAGCAATCTTTTGAAATGTTTCAAAATATTGCTAAAAAATCTTTAAGGTATTCCAGATTTTTTGTTTGACATTTTTGGAAATTTTAAAAAATGAAAATCGAAATTCCTAAAAAGCCTCTAAATTATGAGAAATTTGGATTAAAAATCTTCTACTTTATTTTTCGTAATTTTAGGAAACCATTTTGAGTCTTTTTAAATCTTTTTCAATTTGCTTTTAAATTTTACTTTTCAAAATGAAGAAAATTATTTAAAATTTTCTGAGGAATCTTACAAAAAAGTTTGTATTCTCTTAACACCATTGGAAAATGTTTAAAAAGCTTCTCTTCTCGAAATTTCGAGTAAATTATGTATTAAAAGCTAAATAATGTAAAAACTTCATTGCGTGTTAGTTATTAGGTCAACAATTTTTTTCTTAATTTAATATAAAAAATATGGTAACAAAAAATTTACTTTGCGAAGAATTTAATTTAAACATAAACAGTTAAACCCCTAACTTTAACTTTAAAGGTGTAAACATGTACCTCAAAAATTTTTTTATGCTGAATGGTTCTCAGCCCTCAATACTAAATTAAAAAAAGAAAAAAATTGTAAACAATAAAAAAATTTATTAAAATTTATTTTAGTTTAATTAAAAATTTAAAAACGTTAAAAAGCCGACCTTTAGCATAGAAACCTTCACAGCGATCTTCAAATATATTTTTTAATCTGGTAAAGATTGGGGATAATTAACTGATACCAAAAATAATAAAATTTTCCTTGCTAAAAGAAAGAAACTTCCGAGTCAAGGTTTTTCAAAATCTAAAAAAAAAAGAAATTTCATTAGGCACCCCAATAATTTTTGACTACTTTCAATAATTGTCAGCTCTCAATCCTAAATTTGAACAAAAGAACGAAAAAGAATAAAAAAATAAATAAATACAATATAAAAAAATGTGAAAACAATGTCAAGAATAAAAAAATTAAAATCTAATTTAATGAATTATCGATTAAAGCTTGATATTGACTGGTGCAGGTGTAATTAATTAGGTGTTTTTTAATTACTGAATTTACGAGCTCTTATGCATTTATGAGCATGATGTTGAGTGGCCAATTGGTGAATGTAGAATTGCACATATGTATAGTACTAGCTACTATACGTAACTGCGAATGATTAGGACCATGTACAAGTTAAATCCCGTCAGAGTGATGGTATCTTGTGTAATCTCGGGGGTTGGCCGCAACGTTTACCAGTGATCAGTCCAACAGTTGTCGTCAGATCGGTAGCATCACGAGGACCATCCTTAATTCGACGCCCCCGATCGACTATCGAGTATCATGAGATCCCTCGATATTTCTGCTTTCTTCCTTTTCTTAACAGGTAAAACCATTTTTCACGACCCACAATGGACCAAAAAGAGCTTTTCTTGTCAAAATAGTCTATAGCTTACAATTTGAGTTAACAAGTTTTTAAATTTTTCTTTGATTATTTTTTTATTTAACAACATACTTCAAATTTTTTAAAAAAGAACCCTATTTTGTGCGCAACTATTTATGTTTATGTGCAGCATCATATTAGTAAAGGCAACCCTTTATAATACTATATAGCAGGTTACGTATTTAAAAAAATTGCTTTATTATTATATTAACAAATTATTCACTGAAAGTGCTACTTCAAGTTTAAAAATACTTGGAGACTTTACTTTGCAGTGTTTCGTTCCGGATGTATGTGAAAACAATGCTTAGTTACAATTTTTTTTTTTTAATTAAAAATAATTGGTAATGTTACAAAATTATTTTAAAAAATGCATGTCTTATGCCTTTTGCGCTCTAAACGCTTGGTTGTAAAAACATTTGTTAATTGTTTAAATAATTTGATTGAAAAAAAATGTTTGTCAATTGCGAACCGGCAAAGGGTGTAGGGGGTTAAGCATATAAAAACTGTCGCCGCACGTATTAAGCCTATATTGGAACTTTATATTGGCATCTATTTGAATAAAAAAACCATGGCCATTTAAAATTAAAACTTTAATTTTCTTGTGAGTTATGGAGGGAGCAAGAAAGTTAAAAAAATGAATTTTCCTTGTAAATGTATAAATCAATTTTGATGAACCAAACAGATTTTATAAAGGTCAGTGAGAGTAATAAAAGAAAATTGTGTGTTTTTTTTTAATTTTAAGAAAAAATACAAATAAAAACATATATTATCTTCTAAAAATTAAAAAAAAATTATTATTTGATTTAAACCTCAGATTTTTCTTTAAATATCCTTAATTTGTCTACTTCAATATATCCTCCCTCCACCCAAATTAATCGTCGTGGTAGATCAGGGTTACATTTTTTTCCAAAATTTCGAAATAAAATGTTCACCTTTTTTTGGCCAGATTCAATTTTAAATTACTTGAAACAATCCTTCAATTATGATACTTTAATAACAAACAATAATTGTTTATGTTATAAACAATTTTATAAAGAAATTCACAATTTGACTACTTGTCAACAAATGGATGTGGTATTTTGTTACGAACTCGACTGCATATGACTCAGAAAAGACCTGATTTATTAGGAAACCTTGTCACGTAACAATAATTGTTATTTATTTAAATAAATTTTATAAGAGTGTATAAATTCAGAGTAACAGTTTAAAGACCGCTATATCTACAAACGCAAGGAGTATAACTAAAGTCAAAATAGACAGTAAAATTTAAATGTTGTAAAGAAAGGTTGCTCCCTATTAAAAAACCTCGAACTCGCGGATATCTTGTAAAATTTTTAATAAAAAAGCAATTTTCACTCATTCATAATATAAAAGACTCCTAATAAATACGGTGTTACTAAAGCCATTATTAGTTAATTTTGTAACAAAACACCATTTATCTGTTGAAAAGTATTCAAGTAGTCAATTTTTCTATAAAACTGTTTATAAAATGAAAAATTTGTTCTTTAATAAAGCATCATCAGGGAAGAATTTTTTCACGTAATTTAGAGTTCATTTCTTAATAAAAATAAATCTGGTTATTAATAATTGTGTCAAATCAGTATTTGTTTATCAAATTTATTTAAATAAGAACAAATATTGTCGCCAGTCAAATCCTCGCAATACATGAGGAACTTTTTGCGTTACCAGCAGTAGATTTCGTAACAAAAAACAACATCCATTTGTTGTCAAGTAGTCAAGCTGCACATTTTTTTTAAATGTCCATAAAATAAAAAATTATTGTTGGTTAGTAAGGAATCATAAATAAAGGATTTTCCTAAGTAATTCAAAATATATTCCGTTAAAAAACGAAATCTACCGGTTTGAAATTGACGAAAATTTGTCTTTATTTATAAAAGAAAACAAACCGTACATATTATTTATTTTATAAAAACTTATTATTAAATTTGGTAAAGGGCTGTAGTTTTTAGAGGGTGAAATGGCTAATGTATGCATTTGTTTATAACATTAATAAATACTTTAAATTAAAAAATATAAATAACAATTGTTTCACGTATATCCCGAAAAAAGTAAAGTCTACAAATAATTTTCTTTTGCTTGTATTTCCATTTAAGAAATTTCGTTTTTGTTGGTTACCTAGTTCTGTACTGCCAGCCTTCAAATTTCTTTGAAATTTAGATAGTCTTCATTTTTTAAATACTAAAATCTAATCAGAATTGTAAGCTCTAAACTATTTTGAGAAGAGCAACTTATTTTGCCCCACTGTGCGATTTTTTAGTTTTTTTCTAAATCGTCCTGCCTCTTTAAATATTTACCAATATTAAGAAATAAAATCTATAAAAATATTTCCCTCGATTTTATCACGATTTTTGATCCACAGAAATTGTCAAGTTGAATATAATTATAATGATTTTCACTAAAATTATTTATCAAACTTTTCTTGTGTCAGCGTTGGTGAATACTTATTTACTCACTTGTTATTGACTTTTTGGTTTTTTAGAATAGTTTAATCAATGATTTTCTCGTTGATTATGATTATGTGGTTAGTTTAGTTTTTGTTTTGTAAAGGTCGTCAGTTCTTATTTCGACCAAATTTAAAGAAAGTGAAAGTTTTTACAAGCAAAAAATCATTTGTACAAATTTCAAATAAGTTCTTCGGCGATGATAGGAATGAGAGAACGTGGTAAACGGAAATAATTAAAAATAAAAAGTTTAAATCAATAGGGTGCCAAAAAAAGTTGATGTAAAAAAAATTGTCTATGATTACATGGATCGAAATAATATTATCAGTTAAAACTGAAATAAAATAATTATATTAATAATAAGTTTTTGTAGTTGAATTTTTTCTTACTGTCGCTTCTTGCGCATTTGTTTAAAATGTTTGAATTTTAATAAAGCATGGCTTATTTTTGCAAAAAAAAATCCATATCTCTACTGTTTCCAATTTTAAAAATAAGTAAATCATTCAGATATAGTTTTTTTTTTTAAATTTCAGACATAAAAAAGCTTACTTCCAAAATTGGAAACAGCAGATTACCACAGAATTTTCAAAATTCGTAAGAACCTGTAGTAAGGAAAAATTCAGT
>JAAAKG020141915.1:0-33959 GCA_010014905.2 Druon quercuslanigerum
AAGAAGTACTCACTAAAATCGTCCTCTCTCTCTCTCTAAACAGGAGCGTCGGCGGATCAAAGAGACTGTCGGTCTATACTTTATATGTCTATGGTAGCCAATGTTCATTCCGAACTCAACCTTCTCGAAAAAGATGTATTTTGTACACCTTGTGTGCTTGGAGTTTATTGTGTAAAGATGGGCTATGAAAAAAATTCGTTGAGTCACCCCAAGATTTATTTAGAACTCAAGTTCCTCAAAGGAGATGTACTTCTTACACCTAGTTGACCAAATTAAATTTTTTTTAAATATTTCGTTAAAGACGTTTTGTATGACCTGGTGCATGATTCGGCCCACCCATATTGTCAAATAAAAATTTTAGTTATTTTGACACCTGTTGCAAGATCCGGTCCACCTGGATCGTCGTCTTTCAAATTTCTAGAATTCGTAATGAAGCATAAAGGGCTGGAGGCGGCGCACCCAGATCGCCGACTCACAATTTTTAGTTATTTTGGCAGTTGGAACAATTTAAATTCTTGAAAAGTTCACATAGAATACGGTATAAATTTATTAAGTGTTTATTTAAAAAATGAAATTAACTTTAAAAATTTAAGAACTGGATAAAAATTACCTATAAAGTAGGACTGACATAAATCAATATTAGTTATTTATATATTTAGAAAATAAATTACTTACTCAGTAAGAGCCAGAATTTTACACGTCCACTCATGATGAAGTCCACTCATGACGCGTCCACTCATGATGAATAATAGATGAAGTTTAACACATCATTCTGTCGTCTACATATTGTGACAAAAAAAAGGAGGTTACACAAATTGACATATACTTATGACCCGGAAAAATTAACTTGTTTTCAAAAATATCTTCACGATTTCTCAACACGAGTTTACGATTCTGTTTCAGAATGATGCGGAAATTTCTACAAAAGTGAAATATGTACATAAACCAGTTTTCACATTATAGAGTTTCTAGAAATTTTTTATTTGTTGATAAATTTCCGTATCGTTTCAAAATACCACTGCGAAGCAGAACAGAATTGGGAACTCAGATCTAATAAGAACACGAAATGGCATACTAGAAATGGGAAACGTTTGCGTAAGTCAAATATTCCACGCTAAAGGAAAGAAAAATTAAAAGAAAAAAGCTGCGTGTGATGAATTTTTTTTCAATCCTAAAAAATAAAACACAAAAACTGAATTTTTAGACAAGCGACAAAAGTTAAAAAAAAATGGAATAGCCAAAAGAATTTCATCCAATTTAGAACACTTCAAGTAATTTAAAGATTGACAAAGCAAAGCTCTACAAAATCGAAGATTAAAAATTAACAATGATAAAATTTCGAAAATATACAATAACAAATTATTTCATTTCTAATGTAAAATTTTTCGATCATTATTCTTTAAACATTGATCAACGTTTCGACCAATTTTATTCAGAAAGTGGATTCCATGAGAGAAAAATCGATTCTATCGATTTTTAAAAAATTGTAGGTAATGATTTTTTAAGTATTGGGTGACAAGGTTTTATGAATCTTGGAACATTTTTCCAGGTTTAATAAGTTTTATATATTTGGCTTTGAAATTTTATAATAATGAGATAATTCTATGAAACACAAGATTTAAGTATTTTGTTCTGTATTCATACATATTAATAATTTAATAATTAGAAAACTAATAAACCAATTTTAATGAATATTTCACTAGACCAATAGTAATAGATTTTGAGGAAAATACAAATAAAAATTTGTTTAAAAACATTTTTCATTAGTTTAAATAATTGAAAATTAATCAGTTTATGTTCATCAATATTCCACTAGAATAATATAAGTAATTTTAAGTGAAACAACTTTAAAAATCAACATTTTTTTTAAATTACGGACTTTTTTTTTTTGATTTGGAATTAAATGGGGTAATTTTTTTGATATTATAAATAGCAACGCCCCCCCCCCCAGTTAATTTTAAATGCAAAAAAAGAAATTCTGTAATTTTTCTTTTTCTTTTTTATTTTAACTGGTGATTTACTTAAAATTATTCAAATTCGTCTAGTGGAATATTGATCACCATTAGTTCATTAATTTTCAATTATTTAAACAAAAAGAATTATCACTACAGGACTAGTGGAAAATTTATTAACATTTTTTAAATAATGATCAATAATTTATATATGTATAGTTGCCCAAAACTGCATGACAACTTATTTTTTTCTGTATTTATGTTAGTTAGTAGATTGGAAACATAATTAACATTACTTAATTAATTTTAAATGATTGGAAGAAATGGATATTGTTTAAATATTATTTTGCAAAAATTCTTTTTTTTTTTAAGTTATTATTATTGGTCTCGTAGAATATTTTTTAAGATTTGTGTATAAATTTTCAATTATTTAAACAAATGTTATCACTTTAAATAATTAAAAAAAAATTATTACTATCATTATAGTGGAATATTTATGGACATTGCTTACTTAATTTGTAATTTTTTAAAAAAATTCGATTTATTTACGTTTTTTAAATAGGTTTTTATATAAAATTATTACTGTTGGTCTTGAGGAATAGTTTACAACAATTGTGTTAAAAAGTTGTTGTTAAAATAAATTATAGGTTATTGTAAACAAATAATAAATTACTGTTTATACAATTGAAAAAAATTGTAATAAATTTATTGTATCGACGGTAATAAAATTCCAGCTAAATGAATTTTTATAAAAAAACGTTTATTAGACAAACAAAAATTATTTACATATTTGAAAATTATTGAACCAATATTTATAAATATCCCGCTAGACGAAAAGTAATAATTTTTGTTAAAAAAACACTCAAAAAAATTATTTACAATAATTTAATTAATTTCAGGTAAATAATTACAGGTTAATTTAGCAAACTAATAAAGATCTCAATAAATAGTAATAATATTTAAGAAAATACAAATATTTTCAAATTTTCAGGGGTGAAAAATGAATTTAAAAAAAAATGTTTACACCAATTTCGTTTTTTAAAATAATTTAAAATTAATTTGACAATGTTGACCTTTATTTTCAAAGCAGAAGCTCTAAATTTCCAAGCTAATACTTTTAAAGTATAAAAACTACCACTAAAATAATATTTATTTACCGCAGGCATTAAACTTTTCTCTTTTTCTTCTTTTTTTATCTTTTTCTTGTTTTCCACTTAAATGTAAACTGATTAAAAAGAATTTAATAAGAAAATTCACTGTATTTTTTTATTAATTTACAGATTACTGAAAAAAGAGAAAAATTGTAAACCCAGCATTCCTGCCAGCTTCCTTTATCTTCCATTTCTCTTCTACAACCTTCCCATACGTGCTTCCATGTTTCCTCCTCCACCTTCTCTCTCCCCACCCGTTTTTTAAATACTTTAATAAACCTTCCTTTCACATTATCTTATACCATATATTGTATTTTGATTCCTCAACCATGCCCCATCTTTCTATTAATGGTCTTTCCCTGTCTTTTTTCAAATTCTTTATAGTTTACTTTATTCCCGTCTTCTATATCTCTAGCATTGAAGAACTCCATCGTTTCTCCTTCCCATTTTGTTCATACTATCTTCCTCCCTCTCCTCTCTTCTACCTCCACCAAACAATTTCTAGTTATGTCCTCTTCCTTTTCCTCCCGCAGCTTCGTCTCAAATATCCATGCCCTGTTTCCTGCTCTAATGCTTAATGGCACCCTTCTATCTTCCCCTAAAGTCCACCTTATATATCTTTTTTGTAAACTCTCAATATCTTTCCTCCCGTTTCATCCCCATGTCTCTGCCCCATAATTTAATACCGGCAGTACCAGCGTATCAAATACCCACATTCTCATTCTCCAATTTGTTAGCCTCCTTTTTTAGATTCCCTATATCTGTTTCATTAAGCCTGCTGCTTTGTTTATCCTTTTTTTATATAAGCTCTATGATCTTTATTCTTTTGTAAAATATAACCCAAACATTTGAACTTCATCCCTTCTTCTATCTTTATTCCCTTAGATCTCCCAGTCCATTCTTTCTGTCTCTTTCTTCTTTTCTTGTCTTTGTTTTTTCTACAATTGAGTTTAGCTTTCTCTCATGTAAGTATTTCTCTCCTCCTCCCCAACCTTTTCTCCTCATTTCCTCTTCCAAGATTGATATTAATATATTAAATAAAAGTGGGCTACGAGGACATCCTTCTCTCACTCCTCTTACCAACCAGGAATTATCTCCTATTTGATATCCTACCTTTACCCTGCTCTTGTCTCCCTGAAAATTTCCCATACTCTCTTTATTAATACCTTTCCTATCTGCCTTTTCACTATCACTTTTTCTATTACATCTCAGTCTAATGAGTCAAACTCTGCTTTAGGTCAACGAACATTGCTACCATCGCCCCTTTAGGCCTTTTTATCCTCTAATCTACTAAATGGTTCTAAACGTATATGTTGTCTATCACCCCTATTCCTTTTCTAAACCCTGTCTGATTCGGTGGCTTTTCCCTCTTACCTTCATTCTTCAATCTCTCAACACAAACATATACTTTATACAGTGTTGACATTGGCATCACGTCCCTATAATCTTTATCATTCTCTCCTTGGGCTTCCTTTACTATTAGTATCACTGTTTCTTCTTTCCATAACTCTGGCCATTCTTCTCCTCTCCATACTCGATTACATGTTATCCATGCCCATTCCTCTAGTTCTATTCCACCATATTTACATACTTTATTTGTAATCTCATCTATACCAGGTGCCCTTTTATCCTTCATTATTTCTAACACCTTTAATTTTTCTGTCTTTGTTATGTCCTCGTCCTCATCTCTTTCTCTGCTATATGTTCTTTTCTTTCTAACTTTTCTCTCTACTCTTTCTAGCGAATCCAAAAAATATTTATTCTATACTACCATTTCAATATCTTGATTTGCTCTTCTTCTTCTTGAACTTTCTCTATTTACTACTTTCCATACCTCTTCTTCCGTCCTAGCCTTCTCCTCTTCCTCAAGCCTTTAATCTCTTTCTTTTTCTTTTGATCACACAACTTAGAATACTATTTTTTTTTTCTCCTATATTTTTCTCAATTAAATTATTTCTTTTCTTCACTTTCTTAATTTTTTTCTGATCTACTTTTTTTTTCCTTACAATCCTCACCCCATCCAGTTCTATTACCCTCTTCACTAAATTCATTTTTGTTTGTACATCCCAATCCTCTTTTTACTTCTACTATCATTTTTTTCCATCTCCTCGTCCTCATTTCCCTCACGCATTTTGATATTTGTTACCGTTTCTTTTAACTGTTCTTTCCCTTGCCTTGACTATTCACTTTTTTCTACACTTTTTACCTTTGCCCTATTTTAATGCATAATAATATTACTTTTTCACCCTCTAATAAAATATACCTCATTATCCACTATCACATAATCAATTACCGTTTCCCTTTCTCCTCCTGACCGTGTATATTCTCCTTCCTTATCTACCTCTATATTTCCGTTTAAGATAAACCATCCCAACTTCTACAAACTCTTTAACAACTTATTTCTCTGCCCATTCAGAATATAATCTTTGGATTTTCTTCCTCCTTCTTCTAGCTATTCTCTTCCTCCTCTATCGCCGGTTTTCGCATTGAAATCTCCACCTATTATAAGTCTAATCTCTTCTTTATTTCCTACCATCATTTCTTTTAACTCATTTGCTTTTTCCTGCATATTTCTGTTTACATAAACCCCCACTATCTTCCACTACTCTCCTCCTATCTTTACCTGTTCTACTGTTAATCATCCTATTTGTTCTTTCTTCTTTTTCTTATCTTTCCCTGTTATAAATTCATTGCTCACTCTCATCACCATTTGTCCCGTCGCTCTGCCCTTGTATTTCTTCCTTTTTCAGTTTTCAACTTTCTATTTGTAACCTCTTGGTAATCTTCCCATTACTCTTTCCCATCCCTTTCCATCTAGCCACGTCATTATCAATATTACAACATCCAATCGCGTCAAATTTCTTATGAGTTCCCTATGCTTTCTATCCAATCCTGATATATTCCAGTAACATGTCCACCATTCTTCCTACATTCGTTTTTTGCCTCTTTTTGCCTCTTATTATTTCTTATTTCCCTATCTCCCGTTCCTTCCTCTCCTTGTTTCCCTGCACCTAATTTCTTATTACCAAATGTTCCTCTTCTCTTTTTTCTTTACGCTTTTGCTATTTTCCTTAACTTATATTGCATTTTCCTTTCTACCCATGTCAAATCATCCTCTATTCTCTCCGATCTTCCATATAACATCCTCTTCTTTGTCATCACATCCCTTTTACGTTCCCATTTCTTTAGTTGCACCAGTACTATTCTCTCTCCTCTTTGCACTTCCCTTCCTACAATTCTTTGTTCCATTTTTCTCAGTCTCTCATCCTCCGTATTCCCAATTCTCGCCCCCACCTAGATCCTGGTTCGAGCTTTCTATCTTCCTTACCCTACCTTGCATCCTCTCTGCCTTTTTATTTTTATCCTCCTGCTTCTCTAGTATTTGCTCCATTAACTGCATCCTCTTTCCTAACTATTCCCTAACTTCTTCCCATTTTTTAATTTCTTTAGTGAGTTTAGCTATTTCTGCCTAATTTTTTTCCTAAAGTTCTATCTCCTTTTTTCCTACTTTTCTTTATAAATGCCAATTAATTCTGTCATGACTTCTCGAATTTCTTTCCGTAAGAATGTTATATATTTTTAATACATCTTTGCACTGTTTATTGAAATAGACTCAAAAGGAGATAACATTCAGGAGATATTAATCATAACAAAAAATAAAACAGTAAGAATTGGCATTATTATAAATAATTATTGCCAACAAATTCCCTTATATCGCAACTCTGAACGATGCAACTTTTTACTTTCTGCTGAATAAATTTCTTTTGCTTTAAGTTTAATCACTCTGCACATGATATTTTTATTAAACAATAATTGATATTGTTTAAAAAAATTGTTAATAAAATATTTAATCATATCATATTTTAAAAAAGAAAATCCTCATTTTCTGCAAGATCGTTTCTTGTGATTAGAAGAATACAATCCTGAATTAAAAGATTCATCTTAAAGAAAAGTTTTCTTTTTATAAATAAATTTACTTATAAGGCAGATTTAAATATCAAAATTTTGTATTTTCTCAACCCAAACATGTGTGTTTTTTTAATTAAAAGTTATTTCGAAAATTCCTATTTTTTGAAAATCTACCTGCGTAAATTAATTCCTTTTTGCCTAAAACTTAAAAAAAAATTCTTTCTCAAATAAAAAATCTTGGTAAGGAATGTAACTCTTTTGCTAAAAATTCGACTTTTAATTTTTCAAATGATTGCTTTTTTACATATTTAATCGTTTTAATTGAAAATGTCACTCTTTGGTTGAAAATTAATTCCTTTGCTCAATGAAGAACTTGTTTGTTTGGCAATTTGTCCTTCCAGATAACAAATTAATTTTTTGTTGTGTTAATGTTCAAGTAATCTTCATGTGTGATAAAAAGTCTAATAAATCGACTACAAACACATTTTTTAAATGTAAATTCTTCCATTTCAATGTTGCAAAATTTAAATAACAAGTTTAAAATTGATAATTTTTTTTTAATTCGTCTCTTGTAATAGAACTTCAATCTTTTAGTTCAAAAGTTAACCATTTTTTTGAAACATTTAACTATTTGATTGAGATATAAACTGACCAAATTTTTCAGGAACATATTATTCTCGAAATGAAAAGAAGTATTCGCAAGGGGAAAACCAATTTTCTATTTCAATAATGCGAACTAAGTTAATATGTTTCCAATAATTATTTATGATGGTAGAAATTGTTGTTACAGTGTAATACTTTTTGTAACAATATTATTCTTGAGATAAAAAAGAAACGACGCCAAAGAATAAAAAAATTTTCTTGATGGAAAAAAACACTTAGGCGATAAAATCACGATGTAAGTGGATTTATTTATAACGATGGGATACAATATCAATTTTTCTCAAATGAAAATATTTCCCCTGCTAATATATTTATCAGGAAAGAAAATATCTGACTCCAGCAATAAGAAAAACGCCTGCACATTAATAAATAATAAAACCATAAAATAAGAGATATCTACAATCTTCATGCTAACATACAGGATTTTCTTTTTTTTAACGATAACAGTTTTGATAACCTTAGTATCGAGCGCGAAGGGCGAGTGTCGCAATGAGAAAATTGAGCAATATTTATGATTCTTCAATTTTTTGTGTGAATTCTAACAGATTTTCGGACAATATTCTTTACAATTAAAAAAATTGTTGGTCGCATTTACAATTTTTCCTGCCGAGTCGATTTTATTGATAATCATTTTTAATTGTTTAACCTTCAAAGATTTCGCAATTATTTTTCAACAGTCTCCAAACATTTGAAATTTTTAAAACTCTGTTGGTTTTGTTGTTTATAATATGTATATTCGTTCCTACTCACAGTTCAAGAAATCAGCCTAATAAGATGAATATCCACATCAGCATGCTTTTGTTTGAAATCGGAATTTTTCTTCTTTTTTGCGGTAAGAGAATTTAGAATAATACCAAGCCGAATTAATAGAAATAATAGAGTTTCGCCCATTGCATGCATTCCGTGATTTTCGTGCGTCACGTAAATTCCGAGAATTCCGCAAATTCCGTAAATTCGGTAACATTCCGTGAATTCCAATATTTCAGTAAATTCCTTGAATTCCATTAAATCTGTGAATTTTATTAATTCCATAAATTGCAAGAATTCCTTTAGTTCAATGAATTTTGCTAATTCATTTTTTTCATGAATTCCGAAAATTTCATGAATTCCATTAATTTCGTGAATTTCATTAATAAAATACATTGCACGAATTCCTTTAATTCAATGAATTTCATACATTTCGTGAGTTCTGCGAATTCCATAAATTCTGCCAATTCTGTGAATTCGGTGAATTTCATGAATTTAACGAAAGTAATTGACTTGTTGAAATCCTTTATTACAACGAATTGCGCAAATTTCATGAATTTCTTAAATTCAATTAATCCCGTGAATTTCATTACTGCCATACATTGCACGAATTCCTTGAATTCCATTAATTCCGTGAATTTCATTAATTAAATACATTACACAAATTCCTTTAATTCAATGAATTTCGCGAATATTGTGAGTTCCATGAATTTCATACATTTTGCGAATTTTGCGAATTTCGTGAATTTCATGAATTCTGCCAATTCTGTGAATTCGGTGAATTTCATGAATTTCGTGAAATTCATAGACTTTGAAAAATCCTTTTGTTCCATAAATTGCGCGAATTTCATGAATTTCGAGAATTTCATGAATTCCTTGAATTCTATGAAATCCGTGAATTTCATGAATGTCATACATTGCACGAATTCATTTAGTTCTATGAATTTTTCCAATTCTGTGATTTTCATGAATTCCGTACATCTAGTGAGTTCCTTGAATTCCATGAATTTTACGAATTCTGTGAATTCAGTGAATTTCATGAATTCTGCGAAATTAATTCACTTCGTGAAAGCCTATTTTTCCATAACTTCCGCAAATTTCATGAATTTCGAGAATTTCATGAATTCCTTAAATTCTATTAATTCCGTGAATTTCATTAATAAAATACATTGCACGAATTCCTTTAATTTAATGAGTTTTGCGAATTTTGTGATTTCCACGAATTTCATACATTTTGCGAATTTCGTGAATTTCATGAATTCTGCCAATTCTGTGAATTCGGTGAATTTCATGAATTTCGTGAAATTCATAGACTTTGAAAAATCCTTTTGTTCCATAAATTGCGCGAATTTCATGAATTTTGAGAATTTCATGAATTCCTTGAATTCTATTAAATCCGGGAATTTCATGATTGTCATACATTGCACGAATTCATTTAGTTCCATGAATTTTTCCAATTCTGTGATTTTCATGAATTCCGTACATCTAGTGAGTTCCTTGAATCCCATGAATTTTACGAATTCTGTAAATTCAGTAAATTTCATGAATTCTGCGAAATTAATTCACTTCGTGAAAGCCTATTTTTCCATAACTTCCGCAAATTTCATGAATTTTGAGAATTTCATGAATTCCTTAAATTCTATTAATTCCGTGAATTTCATTAATAAAGTACATTGCACGAATTCCTTTAATTCAATGATTTTCGCAAATTTTGTGATTTCCACGAATTTAATACATTTCGTGAGTACCGTGAATTCCATGAATTCTGCTAATTCTGTGAATTCGGTGAATTTCATGAATTTAACAAAATTAATTGACTTCATGAAATCCTTTCTTACCATGAATTCCGAAAATTGCATGAATTTCAAAAATTTCACGAATTTCGAGAATTTCATGAACTTCTTGAATTCAATTAATTCCGCGAACTTCATTAGTAAAATACATTGCACGAATTCCTTTAATTCAATAAATTTCGTGAATTCTGTGATTTTCACGAATTTCATATATTTTGTGAGTTCCTTGAATACCACGAATTCTGCGAATTCTGTGAATTCAGGGAATTTCATGAATTACTGATTTCGTGAAATCCTTTCTTTCCATGAATTCCGCAAATTTCATGAGCTATGAAAATTTCAGGAATTCCTTGAATTCCATTAATTCTGTCAATTCTACTAATGCCATACGTTGCACTAATTCCTTTAATTCAATTAATATTGCGAATTCTGTGATTTCAATGAATTCCATACATTTCGTGAGTTCCTTGAATTCCATAAAATCTACGAAGTTTGTGAATTCAGTGAATTTCATGAATTCCACGAAATTAATTGACTTCGTGAAATCCTTTCTTTCCAAGAATGATGCAAATTTCATGAGTTTCGAGAATTTCACGAATTTCGAGAATTTCACGAATTTCTAGAATTTCATGAATTCCTTGAATTCCATTAATTCCGTGCATTTTATTAATGCCATTATTTGCACGAATTCCTTTAATTCAATGAATTTTGCGAATTCTGGGATTTCCATGAATTTCATACATTTCGTGGGTTCCTTGAATTCCGTGAATTCTGAGAATTCTGTGAATTCTGTGATTTTCATGAATTCCTCGAAATTAAATAACTTCGTGAAATCCTTTCTTTCCATGAATATCAACTACTTAATTCTGTGTGATGTATTTATGTTGTTTATCTCAAAATTTTGCTTCCAAATTTTGCTAGTTGGTTACAAATTAAAACAATTTGGTAAAAATTATTTTCCTTTTAGGAGTATCCATGATATCAGCTTAAAGTATATTACTAACCTTGAAAGCATAACTAGTTTCATGCAAACTTCTTTAAAAAAGAAGAATCTAACGACTAAATTCGGACCACAACAAACAAACGAAAAATGCGCCAATGTTTATTAACATTTTTTTTTAAAGAAAAACTTTAGACAAAAATTGAAAAGTGGAAAGAAATGAGGGTCTTGATAAGGTTACTCTTTGAGTAACGAAACGTTGATAATATAATTTTATTTTTTTATCTGCAATGTTCTTTTATTGTTATCTGATAATAATAAAAATAAAACGGACCAAAGAAAGAAAAAGGAAGGAAGGTGATGTGGTTGGTTGCCTTCTCATTTTTATTTCCCCTTTTTTATATATGTCTGAAATTTTCGTTTAAAAAAAAAATTACATGACATTTAGATCATTTTTTTTTGTTCTTTGTGTTCCAATTAATCTGTTTTGGTCAATAATTATTAAACTTTAAATTTCTTTTAATTCAAAACCAAAAAATACTTTTTGCTGAAGTTTCAATTGTTAATTTTTTCAGTAAAATATCATCTTTTTAAACTGATCATTTAACTCATTGTTTAAAAGTAGAACTATTTGATTAAAAATAATTTTTTTTGCAAATTTCATATTCTTAGCTTAAATTTGATCTTTTTTAGTTTTAAAATTTCAAGATTCAAATATTTGTTTAAAAAGTGTTGCAATTTTTTTTAATTTGTTATTTTAGGTAGATTCTTTGATTCAAATTTTTTTTACTATCCTGCTCCTTTTTAACAAAAAACTTGCATTATAATCATTGAATTTTTATTTAAAAAAATTAATGTTTGACTAAAAAATGTGAGTTTCCAACGAATAATGTAATAGTATGTTTTTAAACCCAAAAAATGCTAATTTAACCTACTCGGTCGCCACCGTTACTCCCTTGTGAAGTTTGCGCATTATTTGACCATTTCAGCGTCGAGTTGATTATTCTTCATAGAGAATTTGGCTGATCTCGAATGGTACAAACAAAATATTTAACGTAACCATCCCAGAGTTTTGATTTAATCATCCGTGATAGTTATTTTGACACACTCGTACGGTCAAAAGAAGTAAAGACAGCATGTTTAACTTGACCATACTGGATGGTCAATTTGATCATCCCTGGCATTAAGGCTGATTCTTTGCAGCTTGTGAAGTTGAACATAAAAATGAGACTCTCTTTGACTATGGTGAAAATGTTATGGTTTCTAAATGATACTTTCTGGAAGGTCAAACCGTTCCTTCAAATTTTGACACTCAAAGTTCGACTGTCTGTTTTTCTCCGTGTAAACAGTTCAAAAAATATGTAAAATAAATTGATTTAAATCCTTCCTGTGGAATATAAGTTTTAAAATTTTAATTTTAATCTATTTAGGTCTGTATCTCTAGAGTTAAAATTATTTTATTGACACATTTAAATTGATTTTTGTAATGCATTTTTAAACAGTTTTAAATAATTTAGTGAGATATAAATAAACATAAATTTGTATTTTTTTGTATTTATTAGTTATAAAAAGATTTTATAATAAAAAATAGGTTAACCCTTAAATTGCCAAAACGCCCAGACCGGTGCACTGCTCTTCGAAGGCCAATAATCAAGAATGTTCGACATTAGAAAAAATTGAGATACATATATTTTCATTGCTTAAGATCTCCTGTTTTCGATGGTGCCAATGTAATTCCTCAAAAAATTTATTTTTAATTTCAAAATGCGGTTTAAACAAAAAAAGTGTCTAAACTTTGAAAATCCATGGTTCAAAGATCGATTTTTTGTTTTAGTATTTTCAAAATAGCGTCTTAATGGCAAAATTATTGTGAAAACATTTAAGAATTTTTTAGAACAAACGATGCTCAAAACGCTGCATAAAATTTCAGGCGTATTCCTTGGCTAGCTACAAGAACTGTTAAATCGAAAAAATTTTTTAGAAAAGAGCATCTTTATTGTAAAAATTCTTGGATGGTTTCACAATAATTTTGCTATCAAGACGCCATCTTGAAAATACTAAAACGAAAAATCGATCTTTAAACCATGAATTCTTAAAATTTAGACATTTAGTCCACCAGTTAGTTTCGTCCCAGAATACTTACACACCCGAAAAACTTTGAAAAATAGATCACTAAAAAATAGGCACGACAAATCACGTTTTTTTGTTTAAACTGCATTTTGGAATAATAAATAAATTTTTTGAAAAATTTCATTGGCACCATCGAAAAGAGGATATCTTAAGCAATGAAAATATATGTATTTTAATTTTTTCTAGTGTCGAACAGTCTTAGTCATTGGCCTTCGAAGAGCAGTATACTGGTTGTGGCGTCTTGGAAGTTTAAGGGTTTAGTCGATTGAGAGGAATAGGATTTGCACTTTTTCTGTTCCCTTTAGGGGATTTTCAGACGGAGGAAAAATCGCGCATTCATTGGCATACCAATTTTTTATTTTTCTAAATTTAACACTTTTTACCAAGAACTTTTATTTGAGCAGAGTGAAAAATCTTTCTAAATATAAATTTTTCTCACAAAACCAGGTGCAGATGGTTCTCCAGATCGTCTACCTCCAAATAAAATTTTTGCAATCATGTGGGGTGGCTCTCATTATATTGGAACAATCGTAGAAGGAAAGTATAGTGTAGATACAGGTAACCGGTGGTTGCCCCACTGGATGCGCTCTGAAAAAAATCTTTATGAAGAAATTTACGCATATACATTATTGGAAAATGGCGACCATTTTAAAGCAGTCTTGGATCCGGAAAATGGAACTGAAATTGATAGACCTTATCGTCCAAAGTATGCTGAATTACATATACTACATAATGGAACTAACCAATATTTTACAACTCAAGCCTTCTTTGCCCACGATGTCCTCAGACACCAGCCTGCTGTAACTGGCAACCCATCTGAAAGCCGCATTTATATCAAACTAAGAGGAGGTAATGTCTTTTCATCAATTTTAAACAAATATCCTCAGGCAGATATACGACCTGCCCTGACAGGCCCGAAAGATGCCGGTTCTTCCCAGCCTAATAAAAAAATACGGATACAATGATGCTATAGGTTAGAAATTTCCAGATGCTTGGATCACCTCATCCATATATCAAAATATTTTAAGGATACCGGTTTGGTATTCCGAATTTAAATATACGAATTATATCCCCAATGTGTCTTAATTGAGCTCCCGGACTCCGATCCCAACTTTGGCATGTTGAGCTACTGCGCTTGCGTGGCGCAGAGGGACTCATTGGTCGCTATTGGCGCGCGATTCAAACCGGGTATAATTAGCAATTTAGCGCTCCGTTTCCACAACGTGACATAGCTAGGTAAAGTTAAAGGGAGGTTGGCCCCTCACAACTAAAAATCGAAATTTGAAAATTTAATTTTTGAAGAATGCATTCTTGTAGGAAATTAGAAAGTAGATATTCGTTTTAACAAAAAAGTCTAATCTATTATAGTTTAGGAGATAACCAAGATAATGATATTTTTTTGGACTTTTGTTTCCAAAATATCCTTAGAACTGATATGAGCGAAAAGTATATATCATTATTTGTAACAAAATAAAAAGTTGTTTTTTAGGCTATGCCGAAATTAATTCCTTATAATCTTCGATCGCTTCGTTTATTGAGCAAATTTTGCGGAAATATAAACTTCCTGTGATGAAGTTGTTCAGAAAACTATAAAGAAGTTTTCTGTGAATACTTTTTTTTAAAATACTGAATAGGTAAAAAACTGCGAATGAAAAACTTAGTGCGCACGAACTAACCAGGCATATGAGCGGAGTCAAATGTATGTACGCAGGTGAATAATTCAAAAGTTCAGAATAATATGAAAAGTATCGAATTATCATATATTCAAAGAGTGTAAATACTTTTATAACGCACTAATGAACAGGTTATATAATAATATGATATTAAATAATAAGATATTATATAAAAGTTATATCCTATTAAATTACATTTATCAAATCACAGCTCCAATTAATAACTATTACATCAGATAAGTTACACATGAGTATTTGACGTCCAGTTTCAATAAGAATATTGATTTTATTCGTAGTCAGATAAAAGGGAATCATTGACCTCTTTTTTACTGAACATCTACTTTTTATTCTTTCGCTAGCTCTACTGCAACTGATTCCGTCCGTGCAATATGCATGGATTGTTACGAATTGCACGCTCCAAGTTTTACGTTTGAAATTATTTACCTATTCAGTTTTTTGAAAAAAGGTTTTCGCAGAAAACTTCCTTATAGTTTTCTGAGTAACTTCTTCACAGGAAGTTTATATTTGTTCCAACTTCGCTCGATAAACGAAGCGATCGAAGATTATAAGGAATTAAATTCGGAATAGCCTAGAACACAATTTTTTATTTTGTTATAAATAAAGATTTCTTTTTAAAAATTCTAAAAACTGTAGATGTGACGAAGAGCGAGAGACAAAAAATTAATTACAAATCGTCTTCAGAAAAAAAATCATTATTATTATTATCTCAAAAACTATAATAAATTAAACTGCTTTGCTCAAGCAAAAAAATGCTCCATCTATTTCCTGTAAGAATGCATTCTTCAAAAATCAAATTTTCAAATTTCGATTTTTAGTTGCCAGCTGCATTAATTAATTTCTTTTCTCTCTTAAATTCACGAATAACGTTATTTCTAATATTTATGTTCAATTGGTAATAAAAATTTAGCTTTTGAATTTAAAGAAAATGTGCTGTGTCGCTGCGCCAGGCAAGCGCAGTAGCTCAATATGCCAAAATTGGGATTACTGCTGCCGGATCGAATAAGGACACATAAACTCATTTGGCGAAATAAAATTTTTAAAGACTGTGTCTACATGCAGAATTTTATTTTCTATCTTTTTCCTTAAGGGAAAAAGTTGTAGCTTTTTTATTTTTTTAATGAGAGCCAAAAAGTGGCTGTTTTGAAAACAATCGATTCTAATTTGTTTTTCACTTTAACTCGTTGATACGTCATTTAATTCTAAAGTTTTTTCAATCAAATGTTCATGGAATGTAGTTTAAAATGCTCTTGGACTGACAGAGAAAATAAATTCAAACATTTCATCAAACAAAATTGTTGCTTTTTTGTTACAAGTTGTGGTCATCGGACTTCTCAAACTTCCAGAGTTTCGTTTATCGAGCTAATTTTGAGCAACAATAAACTTCTAGCGAGAAAGTTATTAAAAAGAGTACAAAGAAGTTTTTCGACTAATTTGAGCGCAATTAAATTGATATTTAAAAAAAATTATTAACGTCAAAAGTCGAAAGTGGCTAGGGGACTCGAGCGCGGGCTGTCGCGAGAGTCTCAAAAAACCTATTTATAACACAGTTCACCAGCAAAAATAAAAACAAATTAATTAATCAGGTAGTGTTAAAATATTATGCACAAATAAATAATAATTCAACTTATTTAACTAATTGAACTAATTAGTTTAATTTACGCATTTAATGTTATGTCAAAAAATATTATTACCATGCTAAGAAGTACTAAAGCTCTATTACAACAGGAACTAAAAAGAAATTTATATTCTCGAACTTTCAATGTTTTCAATTCCACGAAATTGAAGCATTGGAAAATTCGCGGAATTGAGAATCCGTTGAATCTCAACTATTATATCATAATGTTATGTTTTACTTTTGTACATTTTCTCTTAAAAATAACCGCTATAGAATTAAGCCGTTAATAATTTCTTGAATATGAATTCGATTCGGCTAAAATTTTCCAGAAAATTTCTTTGTACTCTTTTTAACAACTTTCTCACTGGAAGTTTTTTGTGGCGCAAAATTCGCTTAATAAACGAAACGCCTGAAGTGAAAGAATTCCGATAAAAGCCACACATCAGAAAAAACTTTACAAATATCATTTTTAAATATATTTTCAAATTATTTTGCTTAACCAGTCTAAGGCCATTTTAAACTATATTTCTTGAAAACGAATTAAAATTGATTGGTACGAAAAAGACAGGTTTTGGCTTTAATTAGTAAACTAAAAAAGCTACAACTGTTTGTGTGGAGAAAAAGAGTTAACAAATAAGATTCTCTGTCTAGCTAAATTATTTAAAAATTGAAGTTTGAAAATTTTTTTAAAAGCCTTCAGGGGTCTTCCCACTTTTGGAAAAATATGTGTCCTCATTCAATCCGGCAGCTCAATTGTAGAATTATGTCAATTTCAAAAAATGTAGATGTGTCTTCTGCATATTATGTATTTTTAATCGTACAAATAAATAAATTCTTAATATGAAAATATTATTATTATTTAATGCCAAAAGTCCAATTTTCATATTGTTATTGCTCTGTAATATTATATCTTTGAAGTTTTAATTTTTACAAAACAAGGGAGTGGTAAAATAAAAATTTAAATAAATAAATAATAACGAAATAAATAATCAGAGTAAATATTCGAGTAAGAGTTAAAACGTTTAAAAAGATTCAAAACAGCCATTTGGAATATTTTAAAAATAATTTTCTAACATTTTCTATTCTTAGTCAGTGGCTACTATTTGTAATTATTAATTCGGTAACAATTTTTAATGAAAATTATTGTTAGTTGAAAATTACCTGACATTTATTAATCCTCTATTTAAGTCTCAATCGAAAAAAGGCTTGTCTATATCTACAAATTTTAAATATAATTCAATTCTTTTTGAAAAGTACACTAATTTTTTTATGCATTATTATAGTTAAATATGAAAAAGATAAGTTCAAGAAAATGTAAACAGATGCAAACTTTAAAAATTTGCATTTCTTTAGAAAAAAGTGCAAACACTTGCAAATTGTAGAAAGTATTTTTTTTAAATATTTAATTATTTCTTGTTGCCTATTTAAAATTTTTTGATTGTTTATTTAATAGCAAGAATTAAAACAAATTGACTCTTGAAGTATACTGGTTTTTGAAAAATGCTTTGATTCAACTAACAATTCCCAGAAAACTTAAAGCAACGATTTAAAAAGATGTTCAACCTCAATGCAAATATTAAAAAATGTATTGAATTTTTTATAAACAAATAAGTAAAAAAAAATAATTTCTTCGGGGTTGGCGGCGGAAATTGACTGCCAGTTATTTAGCAAACGATTTTTTGCTGTCAATCGATAACATTTCATAATTGTTTAACCAAACTTAATTAACAAATGCATTCATAAGCTATTTTTCAGCATCTAAATTATTTTTTCGTTTGTTTAATTTACTGTTTATAAGATATTTTTTAACTTTGTTTGATTTACTGTTTCTAACATATTTTTTAACTTTGTTGGATAGGTTTACTTCGTACACATTGTTAATAAAAACAAAAATAGTAGATCTTTATCGAACTATAAAAAAAAGTTAAAAAATGTGTTATTAAATGTTCATTAAACAAAAAAACAAGTTCAAGTGCTCAAAAGTGGCGAAATAATACATTTGTTCCTATTAGGTTTGGTTAAAAAATTGTCAAATATTATCGATTTATAGAAAAAAAATCATTATTGAATAACTGGCAGTAACTTCCGTGAAAAAGCGGTATTTTATTTATAAATACTTGAAATGATAAAAATTTAGCTAAAAAATGGTTGATTACAATAATAAATTGTTATGTTCATCAAAGTGTCCTTAAAAATTTAAAAGTTAGATACTTGCAGGTAATCTGCTTAAAAAATCATGTCTGTACTTCCAACATTAGCTAAATAGTGCATTTGTTAATTAAGGTAGTTTAAAAATTATTAGCTTTTATTTGGTGACCACGTATGGCACCTAGGTTTAATTTTCTAAGTATAAATTATTTAATTAGAAAAATTCTTGTCGATAGAATGTTTAAATTTTGGGCGAATTAAGTAAAGAGTCGCCGCCAATCCCAGCAAAACCATTTTCTATCTCTTATATGTTTATAACAAATTCAACAAATTTGTTAACATTTGCATTAATATTGGACATTTTTTTTCTGGATAGTTGCTTGCAGTTTTCTAGGCATTTTTGATTGAATCAAACCATTCGTTTGAAACTGGTATGCTTAAAAATTCTAAAGTTCTTTTTTCATTTTTGTTATTAAATAAACAATAAAAACACACAAAAATTTAATTTGGCCATAACTCTTTGATGCGAAATTTGATTAGCTTTCATTAAGAAAAGTTAAGATCGGATAATAATTCTCTTCTGGAAATCAATTTGTCCACGGGTGTTTTGTTTGCTTCACTGTTCGTCTTATTTATGGAGATTATTAGATTATTATTTATTTTTTATTATTATTATTACTTATTAGATTTAAAAGGCATGCGTTCGATACTCGGTGCTTGCAGATATTCTATTAAACGGCGTTTCTCTTCAGTCATAAATAATAAGTCTCCTCTAATTTAATTCCAGAATTAGTTTAGTTTTAGAATAATGCATGTGGTATATTTAAGAATTTAATTTCAATAAAAATACGAGAAAACTGAGGAGTGTTTGCCAGAAAATACAAAAAGGTGTAAAAACTTTAGATGTCTGAAATAGAAAAATGTATTTTACACTTTACTTAATACTATCAATTCATAGAATAGAATAATATTAATGTAATAATAATTTTGGATTTTATTCGACAAAATAAGAAAGAATAGTATATGCTTTTGAATTTATAGTACACACCTAATCCAAAGATATGATCTCCAAGGACATGAGTGCTCCACAGATACGAGCGTCGCCCCATTTTCGAGTCAGGCGCGCGCAAGGGCGTGCTACCTTGAATTCGAAATTGCGCCTGCGCATTTTAGGCCGGTGTGAGTCCTCACTCTATACCCCTGAAATCTAAACGTAGCAGGAGTGGGAGTCCCTTCCTTGGTCGTATCTTTGGAGTTTCTGGTTCCAGAACTTCTCGTATCCTTAGAGTTAGAGTCTATGAGCATTTCACTAAGCGCTAAAGCACCGTTTGATGCTTCCAAACAATATTTCATTAAATCAGAAGTATTTTTTTCTCAGTGTAAACAATGAAGCCTTGAGATCCATAATACATTAAATTGTTATTATGATACATAATTACAAATAACTTATATAATTCTAAGTCTAATTTTGATTGCTGTCAAGATTACGGTTTCGCTATATATTTATACAAAATTGAATAAGTAGTAACAATAATCAATCTTGTTCATTATCCAACGAAAAATTTACATTAGCCTACAGAGTTAGCCGAGTGGACACGTGTTCTTTCCGGTGTATTTTATATTGAGCCTGCATTATGTGCAGGCTACCCACCGGAATTTCTTTGGTTTCTTCTTTGTCCAATGCTGAAACATATTTGGTTCGCATGTTCATTCTCGCCCTGCGCCTTTGGCCTGAACTATACTTATACAATCCAACGAAATCCATTTCAGCATCCAATAATGCCAAGACTTCACCATCGGGTGTGTACATAACAATTTGTTCATTAACTGGCATAAGGAAAAGTTTGTTATGGGGGCTCTTTAATCGAGCCACTGTTCTTAGAGGAAATGTGAATCTTCCAAATAGAAATATCCGGGCCAGATTCAATTCGCAAACAAGCCAAATAAGATCCATTTCTGTAAGTGGATATCCATGTTCGTCATTAGAAGGCAGATGGTCAGGTGGAATAATGATCCTTTCAGGAAGATAATTGGCAAAAAGATTCTTGGCAGGATTAGCAGACCTGTATGTGGAATTACTAAGAAGAGAAGAGCTGGAAGGAGGAGATCTGGGTCTGGAACCACCAGGAAGATTATTTCCACCAAGAGAAAGATTTAGGTCAATAGGTGTTTTATTACGTGGGAACTCAACGATGGAATCTATAATAAGAAATAGAGGTTAAATTTTCCTACAATCCGTGAGGAAAGACAGAATGACGCTTCAAAAGTTGGTTCGAAGTTCAGATTCTCTCACACGAATGTCCATTTCTCTAGCCCGAGTGTACATGGAAACAATAGTTTTATGTCTTAAAAAGCGTTTCCGTCATTTTTATGAAGTTCTAATGACATAATTATTACTGAAATTCAAAAATTTTTAAATAAATTGAAACGCAAATTTGAAATCCTATTTAACGTCCAATAATCAAATTGATGTAAACTCCTGAAAAGAGAAACAAGAATCGAATGACCAAATTTAGACAGAAAAATGAGAAGGCAACTAACGACTTTCTGATCAAAATAAGACCATTTCTCTTGGTTCATTGTGGTCTAAATTTGGTTGTTTGATTCATTTTTGTATAGCTATATAATTCCGGACAAATCAATCTGGGACGTTTTTCGAGAATAGATTATAACAATATGTTCGATATTAAAAAAATGGTCCTGAAACGGTACAGCCCACTAATAACTTAATAAGTTTTAAAATCGCTTTTTTATTTGATTTCACAAAACTTTCCCTTTTTCTCCTTTCTACGGTAAAATAAGAATTAATACATAATTCCAGTTAACGACTAATTTATTTTAGTAAAAATCTTTTTTACTTTTGGTTGAAAATTAAGTTCTTCAACTAAAAAAAATTTCAACCATATGTCTGAAATTAGCATTGCAGAAATAAAATGTTAACTATTTGGTTTTGAAGTTTACCGATTTTGTTAAAAATTCATTTTTTATATTTGATAAACAATTTATTAAACGGTAAACATAATATTTATACTTTAAGTTTAATTTTGAAAAAAATTATTGAATTATAAAAAATAGCTAAATTTTTAACTGAAATTGCATACCAAAGAAAATGGATCTTTAAGCAAAAAGAAAAAATTTCAACAAGAAATTAAAATTTTTAAACAGGAAAGATTTTTTATTCAAAATAGAAAAAATGTCACCCTGTTGCTAAATTTTTAAAACAAAAAGGTTAATTTAAAGGACATTTTCTTTTAAGCGAAACAAATTTTCAACGTTAAAATACGAATTTTCTACATAGCTGTTGAATTGAAAAACGACTAATTTTCAAATTCAATTTGAACAACTTAAATTCAAAAATTTAGTTTAAAGTATACCGCTTCTGTTAAAAAATCTTTTTTTATTAATGGACAAGTAATTTGTTTCACTGTAAAAGTAACTTTTACATTCTGGGCAAACTTTATATTCTGAAATAAAGAGTGATCTTGTATAGTTCAAAATATAAATATTCACTTCCAAATTGAATCAGGAATTCAAAAAAAAGGTATTTCATAATAAAATAAACATTTTCTAAAAATAAATTTATTTTTAACCATGAAGTTGAATTTTGAAAAAAATGGATTAAATCATAAAAACTAGCTAAATTTTTAACTAAAATTAGATCCCAAAAGAGATGATTGTCTAAGCCAAGAAGGAAAGAAAGAAATATATGCGAAAGCAGAATTTAAATTTCACTTTAAAAATAATCAATATTAAACTGTGAATTAAATATTTGAATTTGACTTTGAACAACTTGATTTTAAGCAGACCAAGAGAACAAAGAATTTACAATAAATTATTCAAAATTTTAACTAAATATATAGAACTGCAAAAAGAAATCAATAATTATTATTTTTGTCAACTTTCAGAAAAAAAATTTTATCCAAATTCATATTTGCTATATGTAATGTTTTAGGCGACGTATTGTTCGAACAATGGTGTACATGCAGAGTGTCCAAAAAGTGTGCAAATACCTAAATAACAGTCGAAATCCAATATTATTAAAATTTTTAAGGACCTTTTAAGGAGAAACCCAAAGTTCAATTTGACCTTGAGCTTTACCTTCAAGGTCATTTCAAAGGGAAAATTTCTGTTTTTAAATGGTAGCCCCAATTTTTGATATCAGCAGTCGAAAGAGCGAAAAATTTTACGTATAAATATGTACTCAGGTCTGGTGGGATTTTGAAGGTCAGCTGAAGGTCATGCAAACTTAAACAAGGTCCACTTTGAGATAACGGGATAACCCTGTATTTTCCCAGGTTAAAGTAATTCTTGGAGGTCATTTAAAGGTCAAATCTGTTTTTTTAAAGGTCAATCCCTATTAGCGACCAAATATCATAAAAAATGTATCAGAAATGGTGTCGAAATAGTTTTAATCCAGCTTTTTAATTATTATTTAGATGTAAAACTTACGACGAGAGCAACCACGGGCAAGAGGGCTTTCACTACGCTGAAGAAAGTAAGCTGGAAATTCTTTAGCTCTTGGCTAAACACAAATAATTATTTTAATATTCACATTTTTATCTAAGAATATATTTTTAAATTTAGGAAAAGAAAAATTAACTTTTTAATACTCACAGGGAGATCGCCCGAGCTGGTTTTAACTTTCTTACGCTTCACACCATAAACATCGTGAGGAAGAAAAAAAGAGTTAATTAGATTTATACAACTATGAATATTGTTTCATATAGATTGTTTTATAGTTTTTTCTTTACTATTGATTAGACAATAAATTTGTATTTATTTTTAAAAACTGCCTTTGTTGGGTAGGAAAATTATTTTTCTATGAAAATAAAGGACTTTAAGAGGTTTATAAATAATTGTGAACAATAAAATAAATTAACTTACCCCATCAGACGCAGAAATTATTAAAGGCAATAAAGTGGCACTTGCTATAAAAAAATATTTCGAAATTATTCAAGGGTATTGTATATAGTTTACGAATTTCTCACGGCATTTCCCTAATTTTTATTCGCTGAACTACAGACCTCATCAATGCTTTTAAAAATTGCTGACAAAAATTTCACCCTGATCACCGTGAAATTCTGGAATCCACGGAGTTCGAGAAATTCCATGAATTTCTTGCATTTTATAAATTCCATTAATTACATAAATTCCATAAGTTCCGCTAATTCCACGAATTCCATGATTTTCATGCATTCTGCGTATTCCATGAATTCCGCGAATTTTATCGATTCCGTGATTTTCATTAATTTTCTGAATCCCTTGAATTCCATGAGTTCCGTGAATTATATGTATCGCATAATTTCCCTTTATTCTACGAATTTTCTGAATTCGAAGAATTTCATGATTTCCTTGGATTTAATTAATTCCATAAATTCCTTGAATTCCGTGAGTTTCATGATTTCCGTGAATTCTAAAAAACGTTAATAACTTTAATAATGTGAATTTCATTAATTTCTTGAAGTCCATACTGGCTTTATATTCCGCTATTTTTGTCAATTTATTGAATTTCATGAATCCCTTGAATTTTATGCAGTTCCGTAAATTCCGAAAATGCGTTAAATATCGTGAATTTCATGAATTTGTGAAATTGCATACTTGCCATAAATTTCGTTATTTTTGTAAAACCGTTGAATTTAATGAACGCCTTGAATTTCATTAATTGCTTGAATTTCATCAATTCCTTGAATTTTACGAATTCCTTAAACTTAATGTATTCTTTAAATTGTTTGAATTCAATAATTTCTTCAAATTCCTTGAATTCCTAGAATTCCTTTAATTTCATGAATTACTTAAATTTCATAAATTCCTTTAATTTCATACTTGTCATAAATTTCGTTATTTTTGTAAAATTGTTGAATTTAATGAACGCCTTGAATTTCATTAATTGCTTGAATTTCATCAATTCCTTGAATTTCACGAATTCCTTAAACTTAATGTATTCTTAAAATTGCTTGAATTCCATAATTTCTTTAAATTCCGTGATTTCAAAGAATTCCTTCAATTTCATGAATTACTTAAATTTCATAAATTCCTTTAATTTCATGAATTTCATGAATTGCTGAAATTTCATACTTGTCATAAATTCCGTTATTTTTGTAAAATCGTTGAATTTAATGAATGCCTTGAATTTCATTAATTGCTTGAATTTCATAAATTCCTTGATTTCCACGAATTCCTTAAACTTAATGTATTCTTAAAATTGCTTGAATTCCATAATTTCTTTAAATTCCGTGATTTCTAAGAATTCCTTCAATTTCATGAATTACTTAAATTTCATAAATTCCTTTAATTTCCTGAATTTCATGAATTTCTGAAATTTCATACTTGCCATAAATTTCGTTATTTTTGTAAAATCGTTGAATTTAATGAACGCCTTGAATTTCATTAATTGCTTGAATATTATCAATTCCTTGAATTTAACAAATTCCTTAAACTTAATGTATTCTTTAAATTGCTTGAATTACTTAAATTTCATGAAATCCTTTAATTTCATGAATTTCTTGAATCTTATGAATTTCATGAATTTCATGAATTCTCAGAATTTGACGAATTACATAAACTACAAGAATTCTATGAAATTCATTAATTCCTGTATTCTATGATTTCTGTGAATCCGGTTAATTCGTTTAATACCGTGAATTTTCTGAATTCCTTGAATTTCATACTTTATTTAAATTTTGTGAATTTCATGAATACCTTTTATTGAATAAATATTATGAATCTCTTAAATTCCCTCAATTTTTTAAAATCCTGGTAATTCAAGAAATTCCTAAATTTGACGAACTTCTTGAATTTCATAATTCATTCAATTTACGCATTCCTTGAGCTTCATGAATTCAATGAATTTAACTAATTCCTCTAAATTCATGATTTCCTGTAAATTCATAAATTTGTTACATCTTATTATTTTCGTGAATTCCACTAATTCGTTTAATACCGTAAACTTTTTGAATTTCATGCTTTCTTTATATTCCGTGGATTTCATGAATTACTTTAATTTCATATATCTCTTGAATTTTATAAATTCCCTGAATTTCACGAATTACTTGAACTTCATGAATTCTTTGATTTTTGTAAAATCCTTAAAATTCAAGAATTTCATAAATTTCTCGAATTTCTTCAATTTCGTCGATTCTTTGAAATTACGCATTCCTTCAGAGCTTCATAAATTCTTCAGATTTCTTTAAATTCCGCGAATTATATGAATTCCTTTAATTCCATGAATTCCTTTAATTATATGAATTCCTTTAATTCTATGAATTCTTTTAATTCTATGAATTTCTTTAATTTCATGAATTTTATGAACCTTGTAAAATACTTGTAGTTTCTAAAAACCCTCGAATTTCACAAATTCATTGAATTTCATTAATTTCTTGATTCTTACGAATCGTTTAACCTTTATGAATTTCTAAAATTCTATGATTTCCGTGAATTCCGCAAATACGTTTAATACCGTGAATTTCTTGAATTTCATACTTGCTTTACATTCCATTATTTTTTTAATATCGGTGCATTTAATAAAAACCTGGAATGTCATAAATCGCTTGAGTTTCAGAAACATCATAAATTCCTTGAATTTCACCAGTTACTTGAACTTAATGTATTCTTTGAATTTCTTGAATTCCAAACTTTCTTTAAATTCCATGCTTCATGAATTCTTAGGATTTCATTAATTCCTCTAAATTCATTAATTCTTTGAATTTTATGGAGTTTCGAAAATTCCGCAAATTCATTTAAAACCGTGAATTTCTGGAATTCCATTGTTTCGTTAAATTCCGTAAATTTAACGAATTCCTTTAATTCAACGAATTTCATGAATCTCGTAAATGATTTGAATTTTCTAAAACTCCTCGAATTTCATGAATTCTTTGAATTTCCTGAATTCTTTGAATTTCACGAATTTCATGAGTACCTTAAATTTAATGAATTCCATGAGTATCATGAATTCCTTGTATTTTACGTATTTATTTAAATTCCTTGAATTCCATGAATTTCGATTATTCTATGAATATTATGGATCTCGTAAACTCCTTGAATTTGATAAAATGCTTGAAATGAAGGATTCTTTAAATTGCATGAATGTCTTGAATTCAATAATTTCTTTAAATTATGTGAAATAATGAATTCAGTCAAATCCATGAATTCCATGAATCTCGTAAATTTCGATATCTTCCCTAAACTACTCAAATTCCGTGAATTGCTGAAATTCCGTGTATTCCTTACACTCCGTAAATTCTTTAAATTCCGCAAATTTAGTGAATTTGTTGAATTTTATGAATCCTCTGCGTTATATAAATTGTAGAAATTTTTTGAATTCAACGAATTTTGTTCAAATCCGTAAATAGCTTGAATTCCGAAATATGCTGAATGCTGTGAATTTTTCGAGAATTCCGCAAATTGCGTGAACTTTATGAATTTTGACAAATCCATAAATTCCTTGAATTGCATGCATTATGAGAATTCCATTCATTGCATAAATTCCGTGAGTTCCATGAATTCTATGAATACGCTTTCTATGAAGCAGGATTTAATAAACGTTTTGACTCTGTCGAAAATTTCTTTTCTTTTGTTTGGAGCAAAAGCCACAAGAAATGATTTACATTCTTTTTTATAATTTGTTGGCATTGAAAGATTTTAATACATGTGAAGTACCATACCAACACGTTTCGGAAATAAACTTTGAATGCAACTAGTGGAACTTTCCAAAAGAAATTTTTAACAGTTTGCTTCCACGTCATTTACAATAATTATATAAATGAGGCCATTTAGTCTAGAATTGTATCCATAAACTGAGTAAGCAAAATATGGTCTTTCATTCCATCTGGACGCATATAATAACTCTGTTAAATATCTATAATAAAATGAGCCACAACACACCCCAGTTTAAACTAAATGTGCTTTAATTAAAAAAAGAAAATTTAAAAACTTAAAATCACTTACTCAGCAAACAAAAGAATGTTAGGCTTCTTATCATGTTGAAGGATTGGTGCAGTATGACACAATCTTTGCGTGTCTCAATATCGAGAAAATGATAACCGAGGTTAAACATATTGCTGTGTATTTATTATGCGGTAAAGTAATATTTGTCGCGAACGGATTTCCATGGTTTCTAAACTCAAAAATAGAACCAGAAAAAAACATGAAATATAAAATCGTCAATAAAATGTTTCTTGTTTTTTTTTTAATTGAAATTGTATTGACATGGGAACTAAATAATAAACCGTAAGCCTTGGCTTACTCAACATGAAGAATAATAAACCACGTAATAAAAATATGTATACCTACATGACTTGTCATATTATAAAGTTTTAAATATTTTCTTAGGCTGATAAAGTACACATTACGCTCCTTTACAAATCCTAAATTCATGAACAGAATGTAACGATGACGTAATGATAATAATGAAAATAATAATAAAAATATTTATAACACATCTTTTTCATCTTCAACGAAATATGTGACCATCCTAAAAGAAAGGGAACTAATGCAAATAAAACGGTTTTGATAAACATTCATTGTTTTTTCAATTTCAAGTCTTTTCGTTAAAAATTAAAACTTTGTTTAATATCCATATTTAGTTGCTGAAAATAAGTTAACTAAAATCGCTTTGAGATGAAAAATATGTTTTCTCAAAATTTTACTTTTTTATTTATTAGTGCAGCTTTTTAGTAGAAATATTTCATCTTTCTTGTATAAAAATGCAAATGTTTTGTTAAACTATTTCTTTAAAAATTGGGAGGAGACGCTCTCTCAAATGAAAATCAGGATAGAGCAGCGGCTAATGGAGTAATCTACACAATAAATTGGACTCTTTGATCCAAAGAAAGAACTACTAGAGGACGTTATCCAGCATTCAGAACCAGGAAGAACAGAAGAGCAAAATGATAAATTGATCACTTTTTTAGTTCAACATCTTACATATGAATGCTCGGACCAACTGAAGTAGGACCTCATTAATTCTGTCACTTTTCCCAAATATACACTTTGATCAATAATTGCCCCTAACTTAAATCGTTCCTGACCCAAATAAAAGCTAATGTAAAGCGCATGAATAAGTTTAGGCACGATAATGGGCATCGCATTTGTGACTTTAATAGCCACCTATTAAAGGTGGCTTTCCACTATATAAACCCCCAAAAATTGTCAAGTGCCGTAGGCTCTATTTAATATTTCTGTTTGTCGAAAAGCTTCGTGTCGGTTATTTTGTGCCATTTAGGATTATGTGAGTTTGGCTTTTGTGCAGTGGTCTCTTATTCTATTCAGTGAATCCCACTATATCCAAAAATTATACTAACACCTTTCTTTAGCGCTAGAAGAAAATTCATTGCCAACATTTCCCAATCAGTAAAATGGACCAAAGAAACCTTGACGGGCAACCGGAAGGTCACCAAAAAAAATCCGATGAATCGCTGGCCTGACTTCTCACTCAGTAAAACGGACCAAAAAGACCTTAACGAGCAACCGGAATGTTAAGAAACAAAATCCGAGAAATCGCTGGTAAGACTTGAAAAAATAATTCCTAAGTTTATTCTTTCCTTTTTTCCCTTAAGGATTCTAAATATAACCTTTCCATTCTTTTTTACTATGGCTGCCATGTTCTGGAAAACCAATTGAAGATGGCTTGGATTTAACATCATGAATTAACCACACCACTCTCATTGTAATAAATTATTCTATTTTAATAAAGAATTAAATAGGCCCTTACGATGTATTATTCATTATATGCTCTCTCTCTCAGTTTTCCTCAACTCTCTGTTTCAGCCAAGTTAGAATAGTCACGCAAGATATCGAAAATTCAGACTTCAAATAAAAGATACACTATAGAGAAGGAGACACCTTTTCACAAATCAAAAGAGGGAGTAAAGATATTTATTTCAAAAGAAATTTTGAAAAGACTTATCTGGGAATATCATAAATCATATGGACACATTGGCCCAAAAAACACACAAAATGCTGAATGAATATTTTTAAACCTCTATTTTACTAAAGTTATCCAAGTAAACCTAAAAACATGTGGCTCATGTTCACGAAAGAAGATCTCAACTCTTGGACAATCAATAACTATGCAATCCGTTCCCCCAGAAGAACCTCTAGATTTAATATCTATTAATTATTTTGTGCCATACCAAATTCTCTCCATCCAGAAAAGCAACTAGAGAGATTTCCATAAAGAAACTGGATGAATTTAGGGCTGAAGTTGGACAACCTAAGTGGATCTTATCAGAGAGGAACTCAATTTACAAGCAAGAAATGGGGGGAAGCTCTAAAGGAATGGAACATTAAGATGATTTTATGCTCAGTTAGACACCCACAAGGAAATATGGTCAAAAGAGTGAATCGTAAAATTGCACGTTTCCTTAGAACATTCCTACCACCAGAGAAACACAACTCTTGGTACTCACATCTAAAAATAGAAGAAAGCAGTAAATGAATCCTACCATGATGCCATAGGAATAACACCACATGAAGTTTTTTTTAAAGAAAGACCAACGCGCTTTTGGGAAAAATGGATTACTAAGACACCTTAAACTCATTCAAGGTAATATGAGGAACAAGTAAGACTACTAAGAAAACGGATTAAATCAGAAGGGAAAAAACGAAATGCTTTAAAAAGCAAGGATAAACTAAATCAGGAATCAAAAAGCAAATAGCACGAAACACATATATCCTGGAACATTTGGATGACAAACAAGAAAGGATGCTTTATGCACAAGATCTAAAAAAATATATTGGAGAAGGCAAGGTGTGGAATTAAACATTAGGACTAAAGAAGACTCTCAAAGAAATGAAATAGAATGAAAAGAAAATGAGAAAAACCCCATAAGTGAGGATAAAAAAGAGAAGATAAAGAAAAGAAAAGAAGGAGAGAAAGACCATCAAAAATAGACCAGCAAAAACAGGAAAAGCTTCAAGAGCAACCAAAAGCAGCAAGAACCACCTTACATACAATGACCACGAGAGCACGGAAAAAAGTGAAAGAGTTGAAAAATGAAGAAAGGACAATAAAGAGAGCAATAAAAAGAAGTAAAGAACAGGATAATAAATTGAAAAAAGTTTCTGTTAATTTTGCAACTCGTAACATAAAGCCTTAATACCCTGGAAGGAAGAAGAACATATCCTGCAAAGTAAAAGCGACCGTCACATTCGTCATCCAGTTTGGCAGTTTATTATACAGATTCACTTTATAAAATTATCTACCAAATTGAAATTGTTTCCATTTGATTTAAATTCTATCGATGGCAAAGTGGCAAATTTTGTAGCATTATATGGCTGACCTTCGAAAATCAAAAACAAATAGCACAAAACACCTATATCCTGGAACATTGGGATGACAAACAAGAAAGAGGACAGTTTCATGCACAAGATCTACAAAAAATATTAGAGAAGGAAAGATGTGAAAAAAACATTTAGACTAAAGAATAATCTCAAAGAAATGAAACAGAATAAAAAGAAAATTCCTATAAGTAAGGATTTCGGAGAGAAGATGAATATAATAAAAAGAAGCAAAGGATGTCCTTCTAAGTTATATAAGCAAAAAAAAGTTTTAAGAGCAACCAAAAGAAGAAAGAACCAGCTTACATCAAATGAGCACGAGAGCACGTGAAAAATTAAACATATTGCAAAATGAAGTAAGGACAAAAAAGGGAGCAACAAAAACAAGAAAGGAACAGTATAATAAATTTAAAAAAGGTTTTGTTAATTCTACAACTCCTAACATGAAACCTCATGACCCTGGAGGGGAGAAGAAAATATCCGACACAATAGAAGCAACCGACACATTTGTCATCAACTTTGGCAGTTTATTATACAGATTCACTTTGTAAAATTATCAACCAACATGAAATTCTTTCAATTTGATAATAATTCTGTAGTTTCAATTATATGCTGTCTTTTGAAGCAAATAAGGCGACCTGTCAGTATTCCTTTAGATAGTGATATTTTTTAAAGTAAACTTTCTGATTCTAATAGAACTTCTCCGGTGGATTATAAAAAAGGGCGAAAAGTTCTTTTAGAATAAGAAAGAGAAAGAAAAAGATAAATATCTATGTTAAAAAGCTATCTGCTTTATCTATGCATGAAAATTTATATCAATATTAAAAAAAAAACAAAAGAAATGTTGGTAATTTTTTGATAATACACCTTATCGTTTTCTTAAATTCAAACACTTGCTAATAATTCTAGTGTGTTTGTGGTTTGGTTATATCATAAATTATTTCATTTTCAACATTATCAGCGTCATTAAACTTTTACGTATTTTAACAATTTAACCATTTAATTGTATAATTGTAAATTCTCATAAATTGTAACGTTGTCATTTTGAGTTTAAACTTATTAAATTCTATGTATTCTAATTTTTTATGTTGCTAGCTATTTCATAAAATTCCATTATATTGCATAAAATATTTATTATTAATAAATTTTTTAAAGTAAATACACTATAAGAAAAAGCCTGAAAGTGCAAAAGAAAATAGTTTATGACAAACAATATTTTTATTAATGAAACAAGTCATTTTTTAACGACGATGAATAAATTGTTATGAATAAATTAATTGTTCATCAATATCTCAATTTTAAAACATGAAATTCAACTTTTGCAACAAATATAAAAGTATATAATACCCACATGAAATCATTTTTAAAGGCTACTTTCGCGAAGATCAAAAGCCTGAAAACTAAAAAATTTGAAAGCCTTCGATTAAACTATATTTACATTTTTTCATTTTTCAAGGAAAGTTTAAACATTGAAAAACAAAATTTAAAACTGAACTAATAATTTGAAAACTTTCAGATTTTAGAGCTTTAGTTTCACAAAACAAACGTGAAGATTTTATGCTTTTAAATTAATAAAAAATGTAGAAACTCTTTAATTTAAATTTGAAAGGATCAGTATCTTTAAAAAAAACCAAACTTGAGAGAAAATTTTGTTTGAAACTATTTAAATTTGAACGCCTTCACAAATTTATTCTATAAACTCCCACTTTGAGAAAGATTCCTTATTCTTATATAAACTTGAATAAACATACTTGACATTAAAAAATGTTTAAGGAGAATAGCAATCAATTAAAAAAATTAAACACAAAATTATCACCCAAATTATAATTTTAAAAAAACCTTACAAATAAAATGATAAAACAAGGTACAAACTTTTAAATAAAAACTCTTGAATATGAAAGGATACGCGCATTAAAAAACTCAGAAATTTAAAAGCAATTCTTTTTGCAACTATTTGAGTTTAAAAACCTTTACCACACAATTCTTGAAACTCGAAATGTCTTCAACAAATAAAAACAGCCCCTTAATTTAAAAAAATCTACTTTTTCTTCTATATTTCTGCAGTTTAAAGGATGTCTACAGTTCTGAAACAAAATAATTGCGAAAAATTTTAAAACATGAAAGGTACCCCATTTGAAAATCTATAAATTTCAGAGGAATTTTCCGAAAGAGTTTCAGGAGTTCTGATTAAAGTTCTGACAGCTCCTTGAAGATCTCTGCAAAAAAGGATAATAACATTGTTCGAGAAACTCAACTTTCAAAAATCTACAACACTTTACACATACCAAAAAATTTTAAATTTTAAAATCTTGGAATTTGTTTAAATAATTTTTCTCGAAAATGTCTTTTTTGTCCTGGGAAATGTTACTATTAGTTTAGTACAATATTTAATAACATTGGTTCAATAATTTTTAATATGTACGCAAATTATTATCTTTTAAACAAATAGTAACTTATTGTTTCAACAAATGAAAAAGATTTGCAAATAAATTTATAACACTCAATAAAACTAAACTACCAGTTCAACGAATTAAAAAAAAAACATTTTTTACACAAACGTGATTTTTTTTACAATTAAAAATATTTCACTAAAGAAATATTAATATTTTTATTAGAAGAAAGTATTTAAAAAAGTTCTATTTCTTTTAGCATTTGAAAAAGTATAAAATAATGTCTATAACTATTCCACTGGACTAATAGTAATAATTTTTAAGAAAGAAAAAAATTTCAAAAAAAAAATTATTAATAAAAATTATATTTGTTTAAACAATTACAAATTAATAAAGCAATGTTAATAAATATTCCACTGGGTTACTGGTAATTTATTTTAATAATTACAAATTAATCTACCAATGTTAATATAAAGGGTGAGGGAAAAGTATGGAAACCCCAGAAAATTTTAGAAAATTTAAAATAGAAAATTAAAATTAACATGAAGTCT
>JAAAKG020141916.1:0-11739 GCA_010014905.2 Druon quercuslanigerum
AAATTAGTTCTTCTCTTTATGTAAAACTGACGTAATTGAACCAAAAGCATGTCATAACGATAAAGCTTACTACGAGACTATTAGCCCGCGACGCTCGTAATAACGAGCATAGGAAGTCCGAAAACCTAGAGGAAACACGTGTAAAGCGTGATGCAAATGTGTTCTAGCGCGTAGCGCGAGATGAATACCTAATCGAGCGCGAAGCGCGAGATCCAACAGGTGCGCGCCCTAGGCGCGCTCAAACTAGCGAGCCGCGCGCACGGTGCGTGATGAGAATATGCTCGCGCAGCGGGCAGATTTTTTAAGATTCAGAACGTAGCAATACAATGTCTAGTATATTTTTTTACATCAACGAGAAGCATCGATTGACTTATTGTTGAATCTTTTATAATTTACTAATACTGGTTTATAAAATTTCAACAAAGTGTGTATATTCTGTTTATATGAGAAATACTTTTTTAATATTAGGAATACTGCAGTACTGTATCTGACCTCTTATAATCTAGCAATACCGATTTATAAATTAAAACAATATATTTTTTAGCTTGTTGATATGAGGAGGTAATTTTTGTTTTTTAATGAAATTCTTTTAAATAATTGGTCATTATTCTACATTTGTAAAGCATCGCAGCATCGGAAGGATATTTATGATTAATTCTATAAAAAGTTCAGCCACTTTCCTTGAAAAGTGGCTAATATCTGAATGATTATGAAAATAGTTTAAATAATGAATAATTATTTGTAGATGGTCAATCATAATAGAAAATAGTCATCGGAAAGACATTATTAGTTGACTTTGTTAACACAATGAGCCTGTTCATTGATAAAAAACTCTGAATTTGATTATGCAAATTGTTTCAATAATTGCTATTTACCGTCAAATTGAAAAGTATCAATTGGAAGATTATTCGCAAACACGTTCTTAGTCCACTCTGTAAACAAATTGAGCCTATTCTTCTAAAAATAGCCACACTCTGAAATTTATTCATGAACTTTGTTTGGATAATTAATCATTCTTGAGAATTTGTAATGTACCACTACAATATATTGCAATATATTCTTTGAAATTGAACCGAAGGGCCAATGACAAAGCCATCGGACGCGTCCTTGGGTTGCGGGTAGAAGGTCCCTGTACCTAGAGCTATTGCTGAATATAGTTGCAATAATTAATAAGCAGTCGCGGACAACTATCCAGGGATGGTCCCGAAGGGATAACCCCTAAGCGGACGCGTTACAACCGTGCCGAGTTATGGATGGCACCTGAGTGAGGTGTCTCAAACGGTGACTCTGGGATACCGGGCGACATCTCAGAGTATGCAGCCTTACCCTCGCATGTGTGGCTCTACAAGGATGGACGAACTCTTTTCCCTAGATGCTAGTTGGAACAAAAAGAAGATATTTTGGAGAGAAGTCCATAAAGTTTGTCACTCACTAAAAGAAGACTCAAAGAAGATAAATAGCTTTGAGGAGCTGTGCAATGCCTTCATAACACCTGAAGAAGAATATCCACACGTCACTATCAAGGAGGTGAAAAAAGTATTAAGAGGTATGAAGAACTATTCCGCTACGGGACCAGCTGGTACCAAGATCTTCTGATGGAAGAAGCCTATACCAGAGTGGTTGGTGGAAGGGTGCATAGAACTCCTGCCAAACAATTGGACCTACGTGGCAAAGAAATGCTCAAAGAACGCGGCTCAAAAAAAGGCGTAGCAGGATGTCGGGAGAACCTGCTCATCAAAAGATGTGTCTACACCGGCGCAGCATCCTACCAGCACAACCTATCCATCGCCTGGATTGATTGCCGAAATGCTTTCGATTCAACTTCTCATAGACTTATCATCCGTTTTTTGGAAAGCTTAAAGGCTGATCCGCCATCGCGAGGTGCATAGAGAGATTAGTGCCTCTTTGGAAAACCAGATTTACTATCTTATCTATAAAACATCGTGTGACGACTAACAACGTCACCTTTCAGAAATGTGTCTCTCACCGCGACACCATGAGCTCACTCCTCTTTTGCCTCATATTATTGCCACTATCTCTCTCACTTCGCCATTCCAAAGGATACTTCAGCGGCAATTCTGGAATGAATTTTGGGTTAGAAAAATGCGCCAAGGTTTATTTGCAGCGAGGAAAACTTAATGGCATCCCTGAAGACCCTGAGCTCGTCGACAGAAGCGCTGTACGAGATCTTGGCGATGGGAAGACCTATACATAACTGGGCGTGCGATATAGCCGCATTAAGGACAAAGTATCTGCAACTGACATGCTTACTGCGTCGGTCGTACTCTATTTATTTGGGGAGGTTCCATGGAGGAAGGACGAGCTCGCTGTCAAGTGGCTTGCGGAATACTAAATCTTGAAGGTCTTCACAAGAGGATTATTCTGGGTACAGTGCATATAGTTGCAAATGGACGGAGCCCTCTTCTTTAAATTGTCAGGAAGTATGAAGAAGTGGGCAAAAGAGCCTTTCTGTACCACTGAGCAGAGGAGATTGCTACAACAGTCGGCCTTGACTTCAATATTAGGGTGAAGCAAGGTGCATCAAAACTTATCTATCTAGAGTAATCACTCCTGAAAGCCAGGGTTAAGAAACCACAGGACAAAAACTTTGGTGAACAGCGCCTCGATAAGAGGATGCATGAGACACTTCACAGAAATGTGGAGGATCAGTCGATATCGTATGAGCTAACGTTTGCTTGTCTGAAACCAGACGGATTAAAGACGGGCACTGAGGGTTTCGTTGTGAAATGTCAAGACGGTGTCATTTCCACCTTAGCATATCGTTGCCATATTTTGAGCGAAGATATTCCCAAATATAGTTGCAGAGCTTGTCGTGCACATCCCGAGCTCCCAAAGAAATCTAGTCAATTGTCTAGAATGAGAAGTGCCTGATTTTGTTTGCCGTGTTGAGAAAACTCTTCATTGTCAATCAAAATCTTGTAGTGAAGGCACTCTTTGGGCTTTTCTTAACTATCATATGCTGAATACCCGTAGATTCAAGAATACCCAGATATTTATATGATTCGCCCGCAGCCATTGCCTCGATATCATTTTTGAACTCGTTCTCTCACTGTGTAGTACCTAATTTCCCTCTGGTTAAATGCACTGTTTTGCATTTATATAGTCCGAACGTCATGTGGATATCATTGGAAACCTGTTTGGTGACATCGATCACTTGCTGCAGTTTCTGGGCCGAACTAGTGTACAGATTCAGGTCATCCGTGTACAGAAGATGGGCCACTTGATGACCACCATCATTATCATGCATTCTCAATCCATGAGACATGCGGTTTACTATTTTTCTGAATGGGTTCAATGCTGAACAGAATCATAGTGCACAGAAGGAGTCTCTTTAAAATATAGTCTCATTGCACGTCTTAGAAAGTCAATGATGCGTGTGCAGATTTTGTGAAGTTTTAAGATTTGAAGCAAATAGTCATGCGGCACGGAAGGAAGGGCTTGCTTGTAGTTAATTTATGACATGTGCAGAGGAAATGGCTCGAATATGGCACACCAACTCCTTTTCTATGGACTTTCGGGACTCTATGAGCCGAAATTAAATGTAGGGGAGACCGGGGTATCGTGAGCCACTTTTTTATTGCCGAGGGGCTGCTATAAAATTAAATTTTTTCTCTAAATTTTAACCCTGGAGGTTGTATTAAAAGAGAAACCTTCTATTTAGTTTCATCGTTCCTACCGAATATCTTCAAATTAGATGATCCCCAGACGATTGCAAAAAACTTGCATTTTCTTCAGTTTGAAAAATCTCGGGGAATTGTGAGCCACTATTAAAGTAAGGTAAATAAATAAATTAGTTTAATTAAATTAACAATATTTGCAAGAGAATGTTTATTTATATGTTTGAATCGCGAAATATCTTTTAAGAATAGGGAAAAAAGTCAAAACGACGAAATTAATCTGAAACGCAATGCTTACAAGTCCAATAACTTGTGGTCATTCCAGCGCATTTCAAGTGAACTGCGCGATCGCAGACGTTGCAATGGATGGTGTTTTGGCGGTTCATCTTTTTCGGCATAGTTTTCATACATATTATGCAGAAATCAACGTTCTCTTCCACGGCTCTAGAAATTTTCTGTGCGGTGGCAGCTTTACGGACCGATGCATGTTGTATTTTCACCTGCTTGATTGCCTCCAAAATATTATCGAAATCGAGCGATTTGTCGTTTTTGGCCTAATAACGCGGCATCGTGACTGTAACAATTCGATCAGATAAAAAATCGGTAATTATGCAAAGTCGCCAATTGTGTAAAAAATGTCTCGAAATCATCGATTTAGAATTTTCCATATAAAACTTTTCATAAACTTTTCCAAACAAATTCTTTCGTATTTATTCAAATAAGCGAACAAATAAACAAATTCACAATATCAAATGGATGTAGTGTCTCAATTTTGCATGAAGAATCGAAAAGAACATCAAACACGTAAAGTTAGCTCGTCAAACGTCATTTCGAAAGTTTAAAGTTAGGAGAATATTATAAACATAGTTACCTGCGTTGATTCACGAAAAAGTGTCACAATAATGAACCACAAACGAAGTCGAAATGATGCATCGAGATCAACAAATTTTTATTTGTCAACACAGCAAAGTAACGACGCGGGAAAGTACGTTCACTGATTGTAGGAATACTAGCTTATTATGAGACAAGTCGATGACAGTTATTCGCAGCTTTAATAATTTCCTAGGAAAAACAAGCGCTAGCTCACGATTCCCCGTGGCTCACAATACCCCGGTCTCCCCTATCTTTTACAACTTGATCTTCAAAATAAAACTGTGTTAGTCAAAAAGGGATCCTTTGGAAAACACTTTAAATTAGTACAACAGCACAGAAATAACTAAATGCTCACTAAAGTTGCAGATAGAATAATGATTTGTATCTTTTAGAACTTGCGTTCCAATAGAAACCCTGTTGATACCCAAAGGAGTTCCTTTATATAATAATTTAACTAGAGATAAAAGCTCATAAAAAACTAGATGTTCACAAAGATTGTGTATGTTCACTGTATGTTTTTAGAAGGGCAGCTTAAATAAAATTTGTTATCTTTTAGAACTTGAACTCCAATAGCAACCTGTTGAAACTCAAAAGGGTTACTTTGGAGAACACTCTAAATTAGTAATGCAGCTAAAAAATCTGAATGTTCACTCAATTTCCTGTTGAAATAAAGAATAGTATCTTTTACAACTTGATATCCAATTGAAAACTGTTTTAGTCAACAAGCTATACTTTGGAAAACACTTTAAATTAGTAATACAGCAAAGAAAAAACTGAATGCTCACTAAAGTTGCAGTTGGCATAAAGATTCATATCTTTTAGAACTTGAGATCCAATAGAAACCTGTGGAAACTCAAAATGGTTCCTTTGAAGAACATTTGAAATTAGTAAAACAGCTCATAAAAACAGAATGTTTACTAAAGCTGCTGTTTGGCAAAAGTTTGGCATCTTTTAGATCTTGAAATCCAATAGAAACCTGTAAAAAAACCCAGAGGTTTCCTTTGGAGAAGACTTTAAATTATGAATACAGGCTCAAACAAAGATTGGATGTTCACTAAGGTTGCGGCAAAAATAAAGGTTGATATCTTTCAGAACTGGAATTCCAACAGAAGCCTCTGTAAATCCAAAAGGGTTTCTTTGCAGGCAACTTTAAAATAGAGTTCCTGTCTCAGAAAAAACGGTATGTTCACAAGAGGGGCAACTTAAATAAAATTTGGTATCTTTTAGAACTTGAACTTCAATAGAAACCTGTTAAAACTAAAAAGAGTTCCGTTGGAGATCATTTTTAATTAGTTATACAGCTAACAAACCTGAATTTTCACTAAAGTTCCGGTTCAAGTAAAGAATGGTATCTTTCACAACTTGATCTCCAATAGAAAACTGTGTTAGTCAGAAAGAGATTCTTTGGAAAACACTTTAAATTAGTAGAACAACATAGAAAAATTAAAATGCTTACTAAAGTTGCAGTTGGAATAAAGATTCGTATCTTTTAGAACTTGAACTTTAATAGAAGCCTAATAAAACACAAAAGGGCTCCTATGGAGAACATAGTAAGTTAGTAACACAGCTACAAAAACTAAATGTTTTCTAAAATTACAGTTTAAATAAGGATTGTTATATTTCAGAACTAAAACTTTGATATAATCCTGTGGAGATTCGAAATTATTTCTTTTGGTGAGTACGTTAAACTAAAGATACAGGCACAGACCAAAAAAATGTTCATTAAAGTTGCCGCTTATATAAAATTTGGTTTCTTTTAGAACTTGTTTTTCAATAAAAGCCTGCGAAAACGCAAAAGGGTTCCTTTTGGAGAACATTTTAAATTAATAACACAGCTAAAAAACTAAAGGTTTAGTAAAATTACGCTTCTAAGAAGGATTGTTATCTTTAAGGAATTAAACTCTAATAGAAGCCTGTGCAGGTTGAAAAGTATTCCTTTGGAGAGAAGTTTACATTAAAGAGAGTCACAGAAAAAAGGATGTCCACTTAAGTTGTGATTCAAATAAAGATTGGTATCTTTTTGAACTTGAACTCCAATAGAAATCAGCGAAAACCCAAAAGGGTTCCAATGAAGAGCATAGTAAATTAGTAACACAGCTAGAAAAACTAAATGTTTTCTAAAATTACAGTAAGGATTGTTATTTTTCAGAACTAAAATTTTGATATAATCCTGTGGAGATTCAAAAGTATTCCTTTTGGAGAGTGCGTTCAACTAAAGATACGGGCATAGTACAAACTAAATATTCACTAAAGTTGCTGGTTGAATAAAAATTTTTTTTTTAGAAATTGATCTCCAATAAAAACTTGCGAAAACGCAAAAGGCTTCGTTTGCAAAAACGTTTTAAATTAGTAAAACAGCTAAAAAAACTAAACATGTACTAAAATTACGGTTTAAAGAAAGATTGTAATCTTCTAGTGCTTGAACTCTAATAGAAGCCTGTGCAGGTTCAAAAGTATTCCTTTGGAGACAACTTTAAATTAAAGATACAGTAACAGAAAAAAGGATTTCCAATTAAGTTGTGGTTCAAATAAAGATTGACATCTTTTTGAACTTGAACTTCAATAAAAACCTATGGAAACTCAAAAGGGTTCCTTTCGAGAACCCTTTAAATCAGTAATACATCCCAGAAAAAAATGAATGTTCACTAAAATTGCAGTTAGAATAATGATTTATAGCTTTTAGAACTTCATTTCCAATAGAAACCCTGTGGATACCCAAAAGAGTTCCTTTGGAGAATAATTTAACTAGAGATACAGTCTCAGAAAAAAATTGATATTCATTACGATTTCAGCTTAAATAAAGGTCGATATCTGTCAGAACTGGAACTCTAGCAGAAGCCTGTGTAAATCTAGAAGGGTTTCTTTGTAAACCACTTTAAATTAGAGTTACTGTCTCAGAAAAAACGGTATTGTCACTAGAGGCTCAGCTTAAATAAAAGTTGGCATCTTTTACAACTTGAACTTTAATAGAAACCTGTTAAAACTAAAAAGGGTTGCTTTGGAGATCATTTTTAATTAGTAATACAGTTAACAAACCTGAATGTTCACTAAAGTTCCGGTTTAAATAAAGAATGGTATCTTTCACAACTTGATCTCCAATAGAAAACTATGTTAGTCAAAAAGAGATCCTTTGTAAAACACTTTAAATTAGTAATACAGCTCAGAAAAAACTGAATGCTCACTAAAGTTGCAGTTAGAATAAAGATTTGTATCTTTTAGAACATGAGTTTCAATAGACACTCTGTTGATACCCAAAAGCGTTCCTTTGGAGAATAATTTAACTAGAGATACAGTCTCAGAAAAAAAACTGGATGTTCACTAAGGTTACGGCTTAAATAAAGGTTGATTTCTTTCAGAACTGGAACTTCAACAGAAGTCTCTTAATCCAAAAGAGTTTCTTCGGAGACCACTTTAAATTAGAGTTAATGTTTTAGAAAAACGGTATGTTGACTAGAGGGGCAGCTTAAATAAAATTTGGCATCTTTTAGAACTTGAACTCCAATAGAAACCTCCTGAAACTCAAAAGAGTTCCTTTGGAGAACATTTTAGATTAATAATACAGATAAAAAAACCTGAATGTTAACTAAAGTTCCAGTTAAAATAAAGAATAGTATATTTATAACTTGTTCTCAAATAGAAAACTGTGTTAGTCTAAAAGGGTTCCTTTGGAGAAAACTTTAAATTAGTAATAGCGCTCAGAAAAAAATGAGTCTTCACTAAAGTTTCTGTTTAAGTAAAAATGGGTATCTTGTAGAACTTGAGTTCCAATAGAAATCCTGTTGATATTCAAAAGTTTTCCTTTAGAGGATAATTTAACTAGAGATACAGGCTCAGAAAAAAACTAGATGTTCACTAAGGTTGCAGCTTAAATAAAGGTTGATATCTTTCAGAATTGGAACTCCAACATAAGCCTGTGTAAATCCAAAAGGTTTTCTTTGGAGACCACTTCAAATTAAGGATACAAGCTAAAGAAATTGGATTTTCACTAAGGTTGCGGCTTAAATAAAGAATGCTTTCTTTTAGGACTTGAGTTCCAATAGAAGCCTATAAGAATACAAAAGGGTTACTTTGGAGAATGTTTTAAATTAGAGATACAGGGACAGGAAAACGGAGTGTTCACTAAAGTTAAGAATCAAATAAAGAATGGTATCAAAGAGTTAATCAAAGAGGAATCCTTTGATAAACACTTTAAATTAGTAATACAGCACAGAAAAAACTGAATGCTCACTAAAGTTGCGGTTAGAATAAGGATTTGTATCTTTTAGAACTAGAGTTCCAGTAGAAACCCTGTTGATATTCGAAAGATTTCCTTTGGAGAATAATTTAGCTAGTGAAACAGGCTCAGAAAAAATTGGATGTTCACTAAAGGTCGAGTTGAAATATAGAATAGTATCTTTGGCAACTTGATCTCCAATAGAAAACTGTGTTAGTCAAGAAGGAATCCTTTGGAAATTACTTTAAATTAGTAATTCAGCACAGAAAAAAGTAAATGCTCACTAAAGTTGCATTTGGAATAAAAATTCGTATCTCTTAGAACTTGAGCTCTTCAGAAACCTGTGGAAACTCAAAAGGTTTTCTTTGGAGAACATTTTAAATTAGTAAAACAGCTCATTAAAAAACTGAATGTTTACTAAAGTTGCTGTTTAAACAAAGTTTGGTATCTTTTAGAACTTGAGTTCCAATAGAAACCTGTAAAAATCCAAATGGTTCCTTAGGAGAAGAATTTAAATTAACGATACATGCTTAGAAAAATTTGTATGTTCTCTAAGGTTGCGGCTTAAATAAAGGTTACTATCCTTCAGGACTTGAACTTTAATAGAAGCCTGCGCAAACGCTAAAGGGTTCCTTTGAAAACCTTTTTAAATTAGTAACACAGCTAAAAAAACTAAACGTTTACTAAAATTACGGTTTAAAGAAAGATTGTTATCTTTTAGGACTTGAACTCTAATAGAAGCCTGTGCAGGTTCAAAAGTATTCCTTTGGAGAGAACTTTAAATTAAAGATACAGTCACAGAAAAAAGCATATCCACTTAAGTCCACTTAAAAGTGTCCCTGTGAAGAACGCTTTAAACTAGAGATACAGACTTAGAAAAAACGGATGTTCATTAAAGTTACAGTTGAAAGAGAGATTTGTATCTTTTAGAACTTAAACTCCGACAAAAATCTGCGGAAACCCAAACGGGTTCTTTTGGTGAACACTTTAAATGAGTAATGCAGCACAGAAAAAAACTGAGTGCTCACTGAAGCTGCAGTTGGAATAAAGAATCATATCTTTTAGAACTTGAGCTTTAACAGAAACATGTTGAAACCCAAAAGGATTCCTTTAAAAAACACTTTAAAATAGTAATATAGCTCAGAAAAAAATGATTCTTCATTAAAGTTTCTGTTCAAATGAAGATTTGGAACTTGAGCTCCAATAGAAACCTGTGTTAATCAAAAAGGGATCTTTTAGAAAATAATTTAAATTAGAGAAAAGGCTAAAAAACTGGATGTTCACTAAAGGTCTAGCTTAAATAAAGGCTGATATCTTTCAGAACTCGAACTCCAACAGAAGCCTGTGAAGACCCAAAGGGTTCCTTTAGAGAACACTTGAATAGAAAAACATGAAGGCACATTTACCAACCAAACGCTTCCAAAGTTTGTTTAGCACATTAGGATCTCAAGCATATTTATTTATCGTTATCTACCGACGACTTAAGCCAAAGAAGCCTCTTGCATATGAATATGCCTTTATGTTTACAACTTTGCTACATAACATGCAAATGATTTTCATCAAGTCCTTATATCGATTCTAATTGCGTTAATGTTTTTTACTATATTTCTCTTCATTAAATAAGTAATTAATTTCCTTTAGAGTTCAATACATGTGCTTTAACGTGAAAGCTATGATATTCACTACATAAATAATAAAAGTGAGTGCAGCGAAAAAACAGGTTCTTTGGAGAAAAACAGCTCTGTGCAAATTCCGTTCCTTTGGAGCTTCAAGTGGAGCCTCTTTTTGAACAAATTCATTATTTCAGGGTTCTTTTCAAAAAGAAGGGTTTCTTTTAGTTGCGGCTCCTTAGAAAACAAAATTTGGTTCTAATAGAAACCCCAGTTGTTTCTGTGATAGCTTGATCAAACAGCAGGACCTTATCCCACTCCTCATCCTCTTTAACGTCTTATTTTACCCACCTCTAATACAATTTAATCTAAGATGCGATATTTAAAAAAAGGCTTACTGCAAAAAAACAGGTTTCGAAATTACCTAAATTTCCCTGACTAATTTTTTTAATTTCCCCTAACCATTATGCATTTTTTCCAAATAAATTTTTAACTAAAAAAGGTAAAATTTCAACTAAGAAAGATAAATTTTCAACGCGAAATTAAATAGTTATATTTGCAGTTAAGTAATTAATCTTTAATGATAAAAAACGAACTTTTAACAAAATATTTAAATTTTGAGCCAAAGAAATGAATTTTGAAACAAAAAGATGTACTTTTCAATAAGAATATTAATATTCTACGAGAAAGAAGCAACTAATTTTCGATACAGTAAATAAATTTTTAATCAAAGAAATTATTTTTTCACTATAATAATGAATCTTTAATATAAGAAAGAATTTCGAATGATATAGATTTTAACTTCCGACTAAAAAGGTGCGTTTTCATTCCTAAATATTAATTTTCTACCAAAAAAGAGGAATTTATAACAAGAATACATAAATTTTTAATTTTAAAATATCAATTTTTAGCCAAAAATGAAATAGTTGTATGTACAGTTTCAAACAAATTAATTTTGACAAAAAAAAACGAATATTTTTATAAGACAAATGAATTTTCAACTAGAGAATATCAATTGTCAACTAAAAGTTTTCAAAACTAATTTTTTTAAAGAAAAATCAGTTAAACTCTGCTGAAAAACTCTGCCCGCTACATTGCAGCTCGCAAGTTTGACTGCGCCTATGGCGCGCGTATGTTGGATCTTGCGCTTCGCGCTCGATAATGTATTAACCTCGCGCTTCGCGCTCGGATATTTATGCTTTGTACCCGGAATGTTTTCCCAATTATGTATTTTATTAATTATGCAGAACTGATTGATACTTTGTCAAAAACCTCTTTTAAATACCATATTTGTATGTATCTTCAATATCTTTATATTTTGAATTATACAAGAAATTCGGTGTAAACATTAAATTTCTCAAAGCTCTGTAGGCTTTCAGGTAGACATTCTCATCGAGGCACTCGC
>JAAAKG020141917.1:0-11739 GCA_010014905.2 Druon quercuslanigerum
ATGTCTTGCCTTTGTTCGTTGGACTAATAACATGTATTGAATTTGTTGGTTGGACTAATAACATGTATTGCATTTAAGTGGTTGGACTGATTTATAGTCTTATCTTAACCGCCTGGAATAATAAAATTTCTTAAATTTGTTGGATTTCACTGATTTATAGTCCTGTCTCAACTGACTTTCTACTTCTACTACATGTCTGTTTATATTATATAAAGATATTTCATCTTGATACAACAAAACAAAACATTTTTTATAAACCAATTATTTGTTGAAAATGTGTTTTCCATAATTTTCAATAGCTTAACGTTTTTTTCAGTTATATTGCAAGAGATTTAAATGGAAACAATATTTTAATGAAAAAAATTTCTCTTAAGACTATTCCTGTTAATATTAGAAACAAATTAATTAAACAAATGCATTATTCAGGCATTTGTCGTTAGACAAATTCGTATTTTTCAATGCAAATTTTTTTAGATCAGGAACCTCATGATAATTTTAGAAAAATTCATAATTTGTTGACAAATTTTATGATTTTTTAACAAATTTAATTTTAAAAAATGCATTATTTGGGCATTTGTCGACTGAAAAACTCGTTTTTTTAAATTTAAGTCCTTTTAATTGTGAACTTTATGATCATTTCAGTAACATTCATAATTAGTTGTTTAATTTTATGTTTTTGTTAAACAAATTTGATTCTTTTGTTAAATCATTTTTTTTCAAATTTTTTCAATCCTTCGAGATTATTAGAATTTTTATTCGCACTTTGAATCGGCTATGCAGAAAGCTGCCATAAACAAACTTGACCTGTCTTTTAGGACCAAAAAAGTGTTCCAGTCGCTAATCCGATCCGAGAAATCCTTCGAAAGTTATCATCTTAGCCGGCTATATGTTACGGATAGGCATGCTCGTAAAAACCTGTTTTTTCTGAGGGCCTCTATAGTCTATAGTCCTAAAAATTTGCAGTGTGAACTCTAATTTTGAATCCTGAAGTTTATGGCTTTGACCATTTTTTTTTAAATACCTGCGTATTGAAAAAAACTAATAACTGCAATAATTTTATATAAAACCAAAAATTTTATTAAAAATAAAAGTAAATTTTACTTATAAATTAAAATTTGTAAAATTTAAAACAAAAAATTAATAACAAAAAAAACTTTTGTAAAGTTCAATGGTTTTCAATTCAAATAGTATTTTAAAAGACAAAACAAATTTTGAACCAAAAAGATAGATCTTCAAATAATAAAAAAAAATTTTAACAAAGAATTTCAATTTTTAACCAAGTCGTTTTATTTTTGCTCAAGAAAATTAATTTTTATTAAAAAAGACGAGCTTGCAAAAAAATAAACAAAATTTAAAACTAATTTTTGAATTTTTAACTAAAAACGATCAATTTCCAAACAAAAATAAAATAATTAAAATTTCAATTAAAAAAATTAAATAAAAAATAAGATTTTTCAACAAAATATTTGTATTTTCAAATAGAGAGATGGATCTTCTAATAATAAAATGAACTTTTAACTAAGGAATTGAATTTTTAATTAAGAAGATTAAATTTCTACCAAAGAAGATGAACTGACAATGAAATACATAAATCAAATTTTCGAATTTTTAACGAAAAATAGAATAATTAAGTTTTTAGTTTGAAAATTAATTTAAACAATGAATTTTTAACAAAATATTCAAAATTTTAAATAGAGAGATGGCTTTTTAAATAATAAAATGAATTATGCATTCAGTAGTTGAATTTTCTATAAATAAAATTAAGGTTCAACAAAAAAACTGAAATTGCAATAAGAGACATTAATTTTTTAAACAAATTGTTAAATTTTTATAAAAAAGATCGATTTACTACAAAAAAGTGTAATTAAATTTTCATTTAAAAAAACTTATTTAAAAAAAGCGAATTTTCAAAAAAATTGTTGAATCTTTACCTAAGGAGATGGATCTTCAAATGGTAAAATAAATTTTTATCAAAGAAGTTAAACTCTCAATTAAGGAATGGGATTTTCAATCAAGAAGATAAAAAAAAAAAGAATATAGAAAAATAGAAAAATAGAAAATAGAATAGTTAAATTTTAATTTTAAAAAATATAATTAAAACTAAAATTTAAGCAAAATAGTTAAATCCTGCAATAATAAAAATTTATTTTATATTAAATAAGACGAATTTACAATAAAATACATAAATTTTCAACAAAATTAAAGAATTTTGAAATAAAAACGATCAATTTTCAACCAAAAATAAACAAATTGAATATTCAGTTTAAAAAAAGAATTTTTAACAAAATAGATAAATGTTTAACCAAAGAGATAAATCTTTAAATAATAAAGTGAATTTTTAAAAAAAAAGTTAAGTTTTTAACCAAGCAATTTTTAGCCAAAAAAATTAATGTTTTACTGAAAAATATGAAAACACAAGAAAATTCATAAATTTTGAACTAAATTACTGAATTTTTATCTAAAAAATGGAAAAATTAAATTTTTAGTTAACAAAATTAATTTTAAAAAAAGACTTTTCTACCCAAATATTGAAATTTCAACCAAGACAGATTTTCTAATCCAAAACGAACTTTGTTAAATTCATCTGATTAACTATTACATTTTTTGTTGAAAATTTACCTTTTTTGGCTGAAAATTAAATTACCTTTTGTCAATTAATTTTTTTGTTAAAAATTTACCTCTTTATTTTAAAACTGACATGATCTGTTGAAAATTAGTTTCTTTTATTTGTTTTTGGTTAAAAATTAATTTCTCTGACTAAAAATTTAACTATTCTATTTTTGGTTCAAAATTGTTGTTTTTAATTTGATAATTTATTTTTTAGGTTGAACAATTAATTCCTTCGTGAAAAATTTCTTCTTTTGGTAAATAAATAGTCTTCTCTGTTAAAAATTAATGTTTTTACGTTTAAATTAAAGAACTAGATGCATTTTTTATTTTTTCTTGATTGCAAAATATTTCTTGGTTAAAAATTGAACACTTGAGTTGAAAATTGAAGTATTTTTTTTAACAAAAATTTTCCCGTTGAAAATTATTTTTTTACGCGAAAATTGAGCTATGCCATTTATGTTTGAAAATTTATATTTGTTCATTGAAAATAGACCTTTTAATGTAAAAATAAAACTACTTGCTTTAAGTTATACTTATTTGGTAGTTACTTGTTCTTTTGTTAGTTAAAAGTTCAAATATTTGATTGTAATATGTTAAAAATTCGATTTTTCTAGAAAATTAATCTTGTTGGTTAAAATTTCATCTTTTTGTTTAAAAATTCAACTTTTTCGTAACAAATTCATCTTTTTTTCGCAGATTTGAAAACATTCAGAAAATCGCCTGAAACATTTTTTTTGCATCGAAAATTCCTTTTCCAAAAATCAGTTGAAATTTTATTTTTTGTGTTATAAAATATTTAAGCTAAACCAATCTGGAGCGTGGTATAAACAGTCGGGCTTGATTATACCACGCTCCTGATTGCTCCAGATTAAATATTTTATAATTCAAAAACTAAAACTTGAACTAATTTTTGGAAAAGGAATTTTCGTTTTATTTTTTGTGTGTATATTAACAGTTTTGAGAGTTGGCTCGCACTGGCCTTGTTACTAGTCGGTACCCTCGAAAAGTAAACAGTCAGAGCTGCCTGAACCATTTTAAATAGGAAATGCATAATATTACGCAATACACTCGACTGAGTAATCGCGCACTGTGGCCCTTCCAAGGCGAGAGTCACAATCGCCTCTTACCCTGCCCCCTAAAAAAAACTGCTACGGCCAACAATTACAGAAATTACCAAATCGGACCGGCTTCTATGGGACCTGAAGTCTAAGCTATTTAATACACATTCAAAACTTTCTAATCAAAGCCCAAAAATATTATCATGAAAAAAAGTTATGGGCCGAAAAAAAAGCCCATCCCAACATTTACTACACTCCCCCACTCTCTTCCCAATGTGCGCCATTTGTGTTGCGTGGCTGGAAGATGTAGAATGCAAAACGCGTCCTAAGTGAGAGAAGTCAGGGGAAAGGAAAGGAAAGGAAAGGAAAGGCAAGGCTGACTAGCAGTGTTCGTTCAGTTAGTATAGTAGAATAAAATAAAAAGAAATAAAAAGAAAAAAAAAGAAGAGGAAAAAAAGAAAGAATGAAACTATGGAATAGCAACTAGTAAAGTAGAGTGTAGAGTGTAGACGAGGCGATGTGGATGGCAGTGAGCTTGACCGAGTGGCGCTTCGCGAGGCCGCGGCCGGCCGACGCCCTTCCTCCTCTGCACTTTTTTATGCAACCTACGCTCACACTCTCGCGTTATTCCGCTCGCGCGGCTTTTACCTACACACCTGCACCTCTCACACTTTTTCTCCCCCTGCACGTGCAACTTATTGCAATCTCAAGTTGCTCTCATACACTACTCCGCCTAGCTGCATTTATACAGGACGATTTACTCTCTTAAATCTTCACTCTTCACTCTTCACTCTTCACTCTTCACTTTTAAGAATCAAGGTCAGCGTAGCTGCATGAAACTGCAGAAGGGTTAGGGTGACCAGATGGCCGGATCCGAAAATTAGGACATTATCCCACTTCTCACTTCCTTCAACCTCTAATAGCCCCGGCTTGTGATGCAATTTAATTAAGGCAAAAAACGGCGAATAAGATTAATTTTATACCAGAAGGGAAGAAATTTTTACAAAATACATGAATTTCTAATAAAATAGTTTACAATTTTTAGAAATTTTCTGTACTTCATTGATACTATTATTGTCATGTAAGGTTGGTGCATTTCAGTCACGGTTACATTCAACTTTATTGGAGGTACTCGCATTTGCCTGGGCGTTTGGCTAGGGGAGAGGAAAATTGCAGAAAACCACCTCCCGAGCTCAGAGGGTTTTTCGAAAATCGAGTTTTAAAGATAGATATTCGACCCTACCATCAGAAAAAAGGAATTTTTATTTTTAATATTTTTGTGTGTAGTTGAAACTAGAACTGTTTGTTAACAATGGATCGCCAACGAACCCGACCATTCTGTTTTGTTCCTAAATACGTGACAAAGCGCAACTTAGTACAATTGACCCTTCAAAAGTTATCTAATAGACAGATAACAACGACGACAACAACGAAAACCATGAAAAAAACGACAACAACAATGAAAACAACGACTACCACTACAACACCGACAACCACCATTACAAAAACAACGAAAAAAGCGACAACAACAAAAAGAACGACGCGGACCACGACAAAATGACGAAAACCCTAAAAATACAACAACTACATGAATGACAACAACGACAACGTGGGTGGAAACAACGGTGACAACCACGATTAAAATCACCAAAACGACAAAATCCATTACAATAACAACAATTACAACATTTAGAACAACAACAACAAAAACAATTAAGACAACGACAGTGACAAAAACACAGAATGTGACAACGACACAAATTATTACAAAAAAATAACAATAACAACAGCCACTAGACGCGGACCTTGACAAAAATCACGAAAACCTCAAAAAATACAACAATTACAGTAATGATATAAAGCAACCACGCGGGCGGAAACAGCGGTGACAACAACGATTAAAACAACGAAAAAAAACATTACAATAACAACAATTACAATAGATAAAACAACAACAAAAAAACAATAAAGACAACGACAGCGATAAAAAACACCGAATGCGACAATATCACAAACACATTAACAATAACAAAAACCACGAGACGTGGACCACGACAAAAATGACGAAACTTCCAAAAAATACAACAACTACAATAATGACCACAACGACAACGCGGGCGGAAACAACGGTGGCAGCAACGATTAAACAACGAAAACGACAAAAACTATTACAATAACAACAATTACAATATTTAGAACGACAGTAACAGCAAAAACAATGAAGACAACAGCCACGATACATGGACCACGACAAAAATGACAACAATTACAATGATGACAACAACGACATTGCGGACAGAAACAAAAAAGACAACTACGATAACGACGAAAACCATTACAATAACAACAATTACTACATTCAGAATGACAACAACAACAAAAACAAGGAAAACTACGGTGACAACAATGTCAATGACGTCGGTGAAAAGACTACAACGACAACAATGGATCACTAAAAAAACAATGATAACGATGACGACAACGTCGACGACAAAAACCACAAGTAGAATAATGGACAAAAAAATGACGAAACGAACAAACACAACGAAAACAATGACAATAATAATAACTACAACGACGACGAAAAAAACTAAGACGACAATAAAAATAATGAACGACAACCATTGCAGCAGGAACGACGACAGCGAGAACAACGAAAAAAATTATGACAATGGCAATAGCAACAACTAAAACACCGACGACGACAACGAGAAAAATGAATACAAACAAAACAACAAAACCATTTCATCAGAGACGACAAAACAATAACAACGAAAACAATTATGATGGCAGCAATAGTGGCAACGACACCAATGTCGACAACGACTAATGTGACTACCAACACAATAACGAAAACAACAAAAACGATGACGAAAACGAAAAAAATGATTTCAAACGAAAACAACACAACTATCTCATCATAGATGACAACGACAGTGCGGGCAGAAACAACGGTGACAACAACGATTAAAACAACGAAAACGAGAAAAACCAATGCAATAACAAAAATTACAATATTTAGAACGATAACAACAACAAAAACAATAAAGAGAACGACAGTTACAAAAAAATCAAATGCGACAATGACACAAATTATTACAAATACAATAACAATAACAACAACCACGAGACGCGGACCATGACAATAATGACGAATATCGCAAAAAAAAACATCAACTACAATAATGACAACTACGATAACGACAAAAACCATTACAATAACAATAATTACAACATTCAGAATGACAACAATAACAACAAAAACAAGGAAGACAACGACGGTGACAGCAATGTCAATAACGTCGGCGAAAACGAAAACCACTAAGACGACAACGATAACAATGGACTACTAAGACAACAGTGATAACGATGACGACAACGACGACGACTAGAACGACGATAAAAAAAACTAGAACAGCAATTGCAACAAACACGATGAAACGGACAACCACAACGAAAGTAATGACGTTGACACCGACAGTTATAAGAACACCGACGACGACAAAGACAAAAATGACTACTACTACAACAACGACAACAATAATAACTGCAACGACGACGACAACAACTAAGACGACAATGAAAATAATGAACTGTAACGACAACCATGAGAGTAGGTACGACGACAGCGACAACAACAACGAAAACAATTATGACAAATGAAAACAACACAACCATCACATCAGAGACGACAACGACAACAACAACGAAAACAATTACGACGACTGCAACAGTGACAAAGATAAATTTATCTACCAGTACAACAACGAAAACAACAAAAAATCACGACGACTTCAACAACAGTAACGGTGGCTACAAAAAAGGCGACAACGACAGCAATGACAATAATAAAGAAAACAAATACCTCGAAAATAGTGACAACGACACCGATCACGACAACGACAAAAATTACATAAACAACTACAACAAAGACAATAATAACAACAACTACAGTCACAATGACGACGAGAGATATAACTGTGACGACAATGACAACAACGACGACGACAGCGGCGACGATAAAAACGACGGAAACAACGGTGAGAATAAAGACAACAACGAGAACAACGAAAACATTGAGGACGACAATGAAAACAACGACGATGATAACAGAAGCAATAAAGATACCACCGATGACAATAACGACAAAAAATTACTCCAGCAACTACAACAACGGCAATAATGACAACGGCAAAAAAAAAAAAAAAAAAAAAACGACGACGCCCGAGTAAAAATTTTTCAATTTGGTTTCGACTTGAATTTCCCCCAATTAAGACATGCTGAAGTCATGTTGAAGACATGCTGAACATAGATGTCTTGGAGACGAACTCAAAACATCACCAACACCGACGACTACAATGACACCGCAAAAAATTACCGCAAAAACTACAACAAAGACAATATTAATAACAACTGCGACAACAGTAACGGCGGCGATAAAGACAAAAACTAAGACGACAACGTCAAAAACTAATACGACAACTTCAACAACTCAGATGACAACGACAACAACGACAAAAACGACTGTGACAAGAATGACGATAGCGACAACGGCAACAACTGAGTCGACAACACCAATGAACGACAACGTCAAAAATGACAATAACGATGATGAAGACGTCGACGACGATGACAGTGACAACAATGACAGCACCGACGATGACAAAAACCAAAAATGGCTACATCTACAATCACAACCACGAAGATGACAACATCTAAAAAAATCACTACAATTACAACAAAGATAATAATAAGCGATAGAGACGGTAATGATAATAACAATGATGATAACGACGACCAAACAAGGACGACTATGATAAAAACGTCAACAACAATAACAACAACAAAAACGTCAACAACGACTACAACAACAATGACGATAACAACGATGATAAAAACGACAAAAAATAGAACAGTGAGAATCTAAAAATTTTAGCCTTTTAATAATTATTTGATCTAAATATTCTGAATCGTCTTGTACACCTGCTGCTTGCTGCTCACGCAAAGTTTGCCGCAGGCGATATCGAGATACAACAGGATACGCGTTCCGAATTGGACTACTGGTGCGCTTTACGAAGCCTCAAGCTCTCTACGCTCTATCTACAAGATACGCCACACAACGTGGTAGCATAATCCTGTATCTTCGTCGAGTACGAGTTGTAATAACAAATCTCAAAGAAAAAAGGACAAATAATCAAAGTCCTGGGGTATGCTGTACAAAAACTTGTCAGGCTCGTGAAGATTGCAATGCGAATTATTATTAGCACAGTCGCGGTGCTGTGATTTGCCTTCCAGGAAAATATTAAGCCTGCTCTTATTCTAGACGAGGTGTATATAATTACTGAAGATCTTTCCTTTTTCTGATTCTTTAACCAAGCGGAGATTTGTACACTTACGGAAGACTTCAAATGTGAAGAAAAGTTTTTCTGACTACTGTAATCATTGATACTTTAAATTCTGGTGCATGCTCAAAAATTGAATGGTCAACCCTGGTAAAAAACGTGCAGAATCTTTTCATGAATGTATAGGAAGCCTCCAGTGTGAACGGTACTACAGCAAGCATTAATTTTGCTTCTCTATGATCTTCGAAGCTCATAATAGGAAGATAATTTAAAACTTTTTTTAGTGACTGTTCCGCCTTTCCAGAATGGATGTCAAGGTCGCGTAAATGTAGCATTCCCGTGTGCCTTCGGCGGTAGAGATAGTGGTCGAGGGAAGTCGTTCTTTTAGCCTTTGAAGCCTATCAAAAAAGTAATGCGCGCGCGTTCTACGGATGAATCGATCGGGGCCGAGCGACAAGCAGAGCAACGTCTTTCGCGTGCATCCAAAGACCTCTTCCGATAATAAATCGGTGGCTTGACCAGCACCTCCAACATGCCGACGCCTGTTGATGCTGCAGCGAGATGAACGTCCCTCCTCCTCTTGCCCCACTGCTTCGTCATCCTTCCGTAGGCGTCGATGTTTTCCCTCCCAGATATCGACTCCCTCTATTGCTAATTACCCCTTCACCCCTGTATGTCCTTTCCCCTATCCCACAGTCAGTTACAACCTGTAGTCGCTTCACTGAAGTTATGACGATGCTGATGTTGATGCTGATGGCTCCTCTTCAAACCTCCTTCGTTTCTTTTTGGTCCTGTCTTCGACGATACGCCATCTCGATCTATCCTATTTGATGCTACACGTAAATGCACGAGTGCACACGTGTACGCATCGTGAGGATCGCGATTGGTCTGAAAATAGTGCAACAAGCATACAGGGATAGTGGACTGCGTGTGCTTTGAGTGCCTTCCTACGGAACGGTGGCTGGGAGGGCGGGGCAATTGGAAGCTGAGAAGGTAAACCGGGATAGCTATATACTAATTACAACGGTTGTACCAATGAAAAAAAAAAAAACGCTAGCTTCAGGGAACCTAATCGTGCCGAGAAATAAGTGCAGGGAACAAATATACTTAGAGGATGTTAGATTGAAATTAGTCGCAAGTATGATCCTTACGACACTTGGCTCACAGAACCTGTGTGGGTTACAGCTTTATCAATTTGGTAAAACTGCATTCCACTTCAAAAGCTGCCATCAACGAAATGCGGAAACAGAGGAGTCTAAAGGAGGATAGCTGAATACTAATTAGAATTTTTGTACCATTGAAAACAATCCTACTTTCGGGGAACACAATAATAAAGAGCGCTCAAGAAAGAAAACGACATTCGAGGATATTCGTTTAAAATTAATTGCAAACTGGGTTATTTTGTAGAATAAGCACTTGATAAGAATTTCTTCTGAACTTTCCTTTAGGGAACTTACCTCTTAAAACCTGGTTTGAGCAAAGGTTTACAAATTTGGTGAACCTGCATTCCTTTTCAAAAACGGTAATCAACGAAGCGTAGAAGCTGAGGAATTAAACGAGGATAGGTAAAGCTGCATTTCTCTTCAAAAGCTGCCATCAGAAAAACGTGGATGGTAAGAAATTAAATCGGGATTGTTATTAACTAATAACAATGATTGTACTAATAAAAAGAAACGTTATTGCAGGGAATTTAATTGTGTCGTGGGCTAAAGAAAAAAGAGGATATACTAAGATATTGTTCTTTCAGAATTATTGGCAAATATAGTTCTTTAATATGGAAATTTAATAAGAAATGTGGTGTTCTTAACTTTCTTTAGGGACTAAGGGTTAAATTTTTAAAAATTTGAGAAAGCTGCACTCCTATTGTAAAGCTGTCATCAATGAATAATACGGTTCTTTTATCGAAAAAGCATGACATAAGGAATGTAAGCTTCTGCAATTTTCCTTAGGGAACTTGGCGCTTAGAACCTGTATTGATCAAAGCTTTACTATTTCCTCTTCAAAACATGCGGAATAACCATATAATAATGACAAAGGTTGTACTAATGAAAAAAATTTCTCAGGATACTTTGTATTGATCGAAGCATTATCAATTTGGTAAAACTGAATTCCTCTTTAAAAGCTGCCATCAAGAACGACTGGATACCGAAGAGTTAAACGAAATAGCCATTGCTACACTTTTAAATATGTTTAGAATTCTACAACACTATTATAGAAATTCTGCAATACAGGCGTAAGGTGCTGGAGCATTTATAAGACGAAAATTGTACACAAAGAATTCAGGAAATTCAGAAAATGTATGGAATTCGAGGAATTTACGGAATTCATGAAATTCATGAAAGTTACGAAATTCGCGAAATTCTTGGAATTTAAGGAATACGCGAAACTTATGGGATTCAAGGAATTCATGAAATTCACTAAATTCAAGTAATTCGTGAAAATCAAGGAATTCATGAAAATCAAGGAATTCACGAAATTGACGGAATTTGTGAAATTCATGAAATTCACGGAATTAATGGAATCCAAAAAATTCACGAAATTTGCATAACTCGTGGAATTTATGCAATTAAAGAAATTCTCAGAATAAATGGAATTTAGGGAATTCATGGAATTCAAGAAATTCACTGCTATCAGTCATTTAAATTTAGAATATTATTTCTAAAATTAAATGAAAGAAGTTGAAATGAATTTTATACAAAAATAATAATAATACTTTTTAATAAATACAA
>JAAAKG020141918.1:0-11739 GCA_010014905.2 Druon quercuslanigerum
CACCAGAACACCTGGAACTTTAATTGAAAAATTTCCTTATGATTTTAAAATATTCAAAACGCTGTAGCCAAGATCAAAACAGAGCTCACCAATGAATTTCTCGTTGAAATTTACTTCAGGAACTACACTGACCTCTTGGAAAACTTTGTTAATTTCAAATAACCTCTAACTAACCTTGAGAGTTACAATTGACCTACGACTTGGGTACGTACCTCAACGTAGTATTTTCCGCTCTATCGATTGCAGATGTAAAAAAATGGTTTCCATTTCAAAAAACAAAGTTGACCTTCAAAAAGCCACGAGGGTCAACTTCAAGGTCAAAAAGAAGGTCACCATTAAATTCCTCGTTGAAATTTAGTTCAGGAATGACCTTCACTTTCTTGAAAAATATTTTACCTGAAGAAATATCGAACCGTCCCGGGACTTTTTAAACATCCTGTATAACAGACTTTTTATCCACCCTTTGCATTGCTCTCGTGCAAGTTTATGCAGAAGAAGAATTGCACGCTCGCACAATGCGATTTAATCTCGTTGGAAGTGAGAAGCGCTAAGCGTTTAGGCAACGCGCTAAGCGTTCATATAATTGCATGTTATTGAGCTTCAAACGCGAAATTCGATTTCTATTATCAAGAGACGTTTGGTTATCTGAATCAGCGATAAAAATAGCTTTTTCACAAAGGCATGACAAACGGTACTTTCGTTTGAAAGATTGCATCCTGAATTCTTCGCAAAGCGCTTAAGTTTAATGGCCCGGCAAAAGCATCGATACCCAGCTTCGCAATTTGGCACTGATCAAGCAGTTTATATTAAGCACTCTAAAGCACCTTTTACAGATTTCTTTTTTTGTGCCAACGCTTTCATCCTACCTTCACCGCTAAGCGTTTAATAAAAGTACTCAGTCAATAAAATAAACTCCTAGCGTTGCTGTTTGGCTCGGATCAGTCAGTTTAAGGTAATTAGTCTATTATTTGGTGAAAATAAGAGACTAAGGACGATTATGACGTCATTGGTCATCAAGTGGCACTCAGAGACAATAAGTATATAATATCAATATAAAAATGTAACATCAGGCGAATTCAAGTGATTCAAGTGACTTTAATATGAAACACAATCAATGATTATTGCGGACTTGCACTGGCTGATGAGCGCCAAACGGCAACGCTGGGAGATGATTTTGTTGTCTAGGTGATTTTTTTAACGCTTAGCGTTGAAGTTAAAGTGAGAACATTAGAACGACATAAGCATTTATTATAAGGGGTTTCATACTGCTTTATTAAAACTGACGAATCAAAGCCAAACAACAAAGCTAGGAGTTTATTTTGTTGTCTGAATGCTTTTATTAAACGCTTCGCGTTGAAGGTAGGATGGAAGCGTCGACACAAAAGTATAATTATGTAAAACGTGCTTCAGATTGCCTGACATAAACTGCTTGATCAGTGCCAAATTGCGAAGCTGGGTATCGATTCTTTTGTCTGGCCATTAAACTTAAGTTCTTTGCGAAGAATTCAGGATGCAATCTTTCAAACGAAAGGAAAGTTTGTCATGAGTTTGTGAATTAGCTATTTTTATCGCCGATTCAGACAGCCAAACGCCTCTTGATAATAGAAATCGAATTTCACGTTTGAAGCTCGATAACATGCAATTATATGAAAGTTTGCGCGTTGCCTAAACGCTGAGCGCATCGCCCGAACGCTTAGTGCTTATGACTTCCAACGCGATTACATCGCATTGATCGAGCATAAATTTGCACAAGATAAAAATGCAACTATTTCGTGTATGTTGCCAATGTATCCCTTTTTGTTGAAAATTCAAGTATTTGTGTAGAAAATTTACTTCTTGTTTAAAACTCATATTTTAATGTTCAAAAGTCAAACTAAAACGTTTTTTGCATGAAAATTGAAACATATTTTTTAGTAGGAGTTTCACCTTTATTGGACGAAAATCCACTGTTTGATTGAGAATCAAACTTCGTTGATTGAGGATTCAACCATTTCGTTTGAAACATTTTTTTAAGAAATCATTTTTTCCCGAAGATTCATATTTTTAGTTGAAAATTAATCTGTTTGGTTGAAAGTTTAGCCATTTTTTAAAAAAACTGATCCTTTTTAATTGAAAGTTCAATTGCATGCGTAAGAAATGAACTGCTTTGTTACAGTATTTTTCAAAAAGAGGTTCATCTCTTTCGTGAAAATTTAAATATTTTGATGAAAAACATTTTTGTATCTCTCAAAATTCATAATTTCTGATAAAAAATTCAATTTTTTAACAGAAAACTCGTCTACGGGCTAGAAGATCTAACAATTTAGGTAAACTATTTTTGTCTTTTATGATTGAAAAATCTTTATTCGTTGAAAATTCGTCTTTTTGTGTGTAAAATTTTTTTTTAAAAGAATTTTTATCTTTTTTTTCAGAAAGACCAACTATTACACTTTTTGTTGAGAAATCATCTTCTCCGGTTAACAATTTAATTATTTTTTTGAAATTGATTTATTTTGTTAAACATTTAAGTATTTTAATTAATTTTAAATGTTAATTTATGTTTTTGTTACTGGTCTAAGTCAATATTATTAAAATATTGACACACTTTCTTCACAATCCCCTTACACGTAAGATGACGACGTCATTCTTCATACTTGTAAGATTTTTCTTTTTCTAAACATGAAATTCATATTTTTAATATTGATCTTAGGTTTCTTGACCAGGCAATAGTAATTTTGTTACAAGAGGGAGAGGGGGTCTTGAAAACGGCCTATAATCCGTTACGTAATTCCGTTCCGTAATATATTTATATACCATATATGAGTTAAAAGTTTTTCATAAGAACAACTGCAGGATTTCGTCGGGAGCGGGTGCGAATCTAAAAACTTGCACCCGATCCCAGCGAAATCGCGGTAAAATTTCAGCCACAACCACGTCATCCGACCGTAGAATAAGTGGTTACAGGCTGTGACGGAATCAGTACGACGATTCGGCAAAAGTTTCGTGAACCCTGAGGACATGGAGCGATACAAAGAAGACCACCTTTTGCATTTTACCCGAAAGTGTTTTAGCATATTGCTCACACGCAAGGATACTTTTCAGGCTATTTACCAGTGAACGCTTGGCACCTTCAAGAGCGCCGATGATAAGGACGATTAATGTAACAGAAGTCTCTATATCTCTCTATATAGTACTATATAATCTATTTGTTGTTTCAATTTGTTTTCAATTTATATTATTACAATATTAAATTACAATATTAAAAATTGTTTTTAATTTGTCGTTTGAACAAATAATATAATTCTCTTTCTTTTCATTCTCCTTGCCTATGCTGTTTTTGTCAGCTTGTACCGGCAATTCGATAACGAACATGGTTTGCTTTTCAAAGTCAAGGAGCACTATGTCAGGCCTCGAGTGTGCAACAGAAACAATTATCGAGAAGATACAGTTCCATTATATGCGGTACTTCTCATTCTCGACAATTGATTCTATTTCCCTATAAGTGTTTAGTGGAGCAATATTAAGGTTAACGCCGTAAGAGTGACAGACATGGTAATAAATCACTCTTAGTGTCACATTGTGCCTTTGGATGAAGGTCGTTCCCGCATGAGCTAGACTACTATAGATAGTATGTGTTCTAGATGCTTGGGGTATGCATGACACGCCCTGCAGATATCATCCGGAAAGTCTTGGCTTCAAATGTGGCGACGGTATGCTAAGGTAGAAATGACACCATGTTGACATGCCAAAATGAAACTCCCCGTGCCCTACTTCAATCCGGGTGATTTATGGAAAGTAAAAGTTAGCTCACGCGATATCGACTTAATCCGGGCTTTCAGGGGTGAGTACTCGTGATGGATAAGATTTGATGCATTTTGCTCACCCCCGATATTAAAGTTAAGTCCGAGTGTTTCAGCAGCGTCCTCCGCGGCTTTGTACACAAACGATCCTTTGCTCACTTCTTCATGCTTCCTGACCATTTTAAGAAGAGGGTCGCTTCCATTTGCGACTCTATGTGCTGTACCCAAAATAATCCTTTTGTAGAACATTCAAGATTCAATATTCCGCGACCACCTTGACGGCGTGAGATGTAGAGTCGCGGAAAAGAAGACTTAAGATGCATACTTTTGTTTATGTGCATGACCTTTCGTGTCTCGATATCAAGGGATCTGAGCTCGTTCTTCATATATGGAACACTCCTCGCCGACAGTTCGGAAGACCAAATGTGTCGGATGAGCCGTTTATATCTGCTTCGGGGAGTATCCTTTATAGACGAAGCATCCTGAATGCGGGTCTGTGGCATGCCTAAGTATGTATAAGTCTCTCCAGCGCAAAGGTGTCGTATAGCGCTTCTATCGACGAGCTCAGGGTCTTCAGAGATGCCATTAAGTTTTCCTTGCTTCAAATAAACCTTGGCGTATTTGTATAACTCAAATTCCATTCCTATTTCCTTAGTGTATCGTTCGACAGTCCCTAAAGCTATATGTAGTTGCTATTTATTTTTAGCAAAAATCTTAAGAACATACGTCTAAAATACATGGGTGACCTTGTGCTTTCGATTTGCAGGTTTGCCGCAAACGTACCCCTGGGAATGGCGAAGTGCTAGATATAGTGGCTATAATGTGAGGCAAAAGAGAAGTGGCCTCATTGAGTCGCCCTGAAAGACACCTCTTTGGAAAGTGGCCTTGTTAGTCGTCACACGATTTTTTCCAGATGAGATAGTAAATCTGGTTTTCCGAAGTGGCATCAATCTCTATGCATCTCATGATTTGCGGGTGGATCTTTAAGCTTTCCAAAAGACAGATGATAAGTTTATGTAAGGTCGAATCGATAGCTCTCCGGTAATCAATCCAGGTCATCGATAGCTCACGCTGGTAGGATGCTGTATCTTTGCAGACACATCTATCGATAAGCAGGTTCTCCCGACATCCTGCGACGCCTTTCTTTGAGCCGCGTTGTTCATATATTTTTTGCCACACAGGTCCGATTGCCCGAACAATCTTTTCTTCATACCTTTCAATACTTTTTTCACCTCCTCGGTAGTGATGGTTGGGCATTCTTCTTCAGATTTTGTTATGGGGACATCACACAGCTCCTTGAAGCCATTTATGTTCTCTGAGTCTTTCTCAAGTCTAAGTTGCACTTCGTTGACTTCTCTCCAAAAGACTTCGACCTCTTCTGGTTTGGGAGGGTGGTCGATAGCAACCGTATTCTCTCAACAGTATGCTACCTGATGGTCAGCAACTTTGACTTGTTGAGTGTGTGACAACGGATCAGGATTTCACGCGAGAACTTTCAAACATTGGCGGTAAAATTCCTGCCAAATGTTATATAGTCAATCACACACTGAATACTGGACGCGTAATGTCTTGCCCAGCCTATCTTTATGGCGAGTTGATGCATTCGTGTTTTGATCTTATGATCAACCGTTGGTTTGGTTTTACGTTTCGCATCCGCCAAAGCTCTCGCTGCATTATGCACAACACAATTAGTAGTTCAGAGGTCGGATTCTTCGGAAAATTGTCCACGAAGTACTTCATCCATTTTAGTCAGATCTTTAGGCTTGGGAGAAACCTGGGTGTTGATATTTCTTCGGGTCAAAAGCATTGCTCGTTATCTGTCGGATGCCTGCCCATGGTTGGTCTTATCACCTCTCTTTCTCTGCTCTCGGCTTGTCCTGGCTCTGGTAGAGTAGGCGCTCCCCTTACATAGCCCCTTTTTTTGGAGTACTTCGGCATGATTTCACAGACGTTGATGCGAGAAGTGCGTTAGCTCTGGGTGTTTCTCGCACCACAAAGCATGCAGTCGTATCATGTAATTCTCTCGTTCAAGGGTTACATTCGCACCGCGGCACTCTTACAAGTCGTGATTTTGTCGCTCCGTCCACCTGAAAGCCTGAAGATACCGCCGATCCATTGCATTGACTCGATTTTTATTGGCTTCCCCAGCTCTAGAGGAGTCAGTATTGTTGGCCGACCGATTGTCGGGAGCCCTGCGCGTTCTACTTTAAACCGCACTTACTACAATTATATTTGGCGTTATCATTGTTGTTCCCACGAGAAGCTAAGGAAAAGGGTTCGTCCATCCTTGTAGAGCCCCGCATACAAGGATAAGGCTGCGTACTCTGAGAGGTCGTCCGGTATCTCAGAGTCACCGTTCTAGACACCTCACCCAGGTGCCATTCAGCTTTCGGCACGGATTTCACACCTCCGCTTGGGGGTGAATTACTTCGGGATCACCCCTGGACAATTGTCCGTGACTGCCTATTAATTTTTTGTAACCATATTCAGCAGAAACCCTTGGTACAGGGATCCTCTATCCGCAACCCGAGAACTCGTTCGGGGGGCTTTGTCATAGGCCCTTCGGTTTGGCATTAGGCTCTTATATATATCACCTATATCACGGTCGTGAGACGTAGTTATGACTGTAATTTTACCGCGATTTCGCTGGGATTGGGTGCAATTTTTCAGATTAGCACCCACTCCCGGCAAAATCCTGCGGTTGTCCTTATGAAAAACTTTTAATTTATATATATGAATATATTAGGGAACGGATATTATATTTTATTATATTATATTATCTTGTATTTTTGTAGGAAATTTATCTTGTGGGTTGAAAGTTCAACTATTTTAGTTAAACTTTATTTCTTTAGTTCAAATTTAACTATTTTATTGTATATTCGTTGTCTTACTTTACAATTAATTTTTTCGAACTACAACTGTTACTACTCCATTTTTTGCTTCAAAATTTATTTGTAAACTTGTTCTTTTTCAAGTGGGACGATGGCCATGGGGGCTAAAGCGCAGGCTTTGGACCCACTCTGCCGTCTTGCGGGTTCGATTCCCGCCTCGCACTTTGGAAGAGACTCGGTGGCCCATGCGGGAACACTAGCCTAGCAAGGGAGTTCTTCATCTCCGGAGAGTCGTGGTACCGGTACCTCTAGAAAAAAAGGTTCTCTAAGGACTTAAGGCTGTTGCTCTTGGTGGTTCGGAACCCACCTTAAACTGGAGGCCCCCCCCCTCACCATCAAGTAAGTGTGTGGAAGGTGTGTAAAGGACAGGGAAGAAGGTGCAAGAATAATTTAAACCCTTAGGGGACACATTAGAAGCTTCCATCCGAACTCCTTCTTTTTCGGTTGAAAGTTTAATTATTTTGGTAGACAATTCATATATTTCGGTTGAAAATTCCAGTTTATTTCTATCGCTTGTTTTGAAAAAAATTCGTAGTTTGACATGAAAATTCAAAATTTTGGATGAGATTTGTTTTCTTTATTTTAGTCGAAAATTGATTCCTTTGTTGACAAATGTAAATATAGTAGTAAATTTTTTTTCTTCTTTGTTGATTTCAACTGTTTTTCATTTAATATTGAATTATTTTTTGGTTGAAACATCAACTATTTGGTAAAAAGTTAAGGTAATTTCTTAAAAATTAATTTTTTGGTCGAAGATTCATTTCTTTGGTGAAAAGATAACTCTTTCATTGTCAAGTCGTTTTATTTTGTTCGTTAAAAATTAATTTTTTTAACGAAAAATTTAACTATTCTAGTTTGTGTAGAAAATTGATATTTTTTAGTTTAAATTTCGTTTTTTTGGTTTGCTATATCATCTCTTTGTTCAGAATTTCAATATTTTGTACGAAATTTATTTTGTTTTTTGTTGCAAATTTATTTTCTTAAACTGAAAAGTGAACTATTCGATGTTTGGTTGAAAAATCTTTTTTACTTGAACATGTAACTATTTGATGGAAAGTTCATATATTTGTTTGGAAATTTCGCACTATTTTTACTGAATGTTAGGAATTTATAGCATTTCAAATTTAAATTATTATAGTACCCTTAAAATTTTCATTTAAAAGAACCTGTTACCCTATATCAGGGGGTCTCCAGAAGCAGACCCGGTATCTACTAGCGATCCCAGGCCAATAGGTCGGATCTACTCAGTTTTGTCCCAGAACTGTCAAAACTCTTGAACTATTTTGAGCCACTGGGAACCCTTAAACTCGAGACCCTTATTTCTAGTCGAAACTTCACACTAAATTTGAGAATGATGAAATAAAATAAAGAATGTTTAGTTTGCATTACTTTAATATTGCTAAATAAAATATTCAATGCAATTGTAATTTTGCATACTCACAATTTAAATTCCCTAAAAATTGTTTCGTCTATAAATAATTCAAATTTTAATTTTCAAATTCAGACTTAAATTTATCTAAACTATATCTTAATTATATAATTATTATAATCGATGCAAAATTATATTATAGTAAAGCAAAATATTAAAAAGTAGAAAGAAATTCACGCGTCCTTGGATTTTTACTACCTAATATTAAAATGATTATCCATTAAAACATTTTAGAATCTGTTAGTACCAATGAAAAGAATGTTTCCCCTTCCGCTGCGATAGCGTTTTTCAAAACTTTTCTATTAAAGACTAAAATATACTTTTTAGTCTTTAAGTTCTTTTTCAATTATTTCAATTTTAATGGTTTCTAATTACAAAATAGTTAAGATAGAGATACGCCTATGTAATGGCCGTCGGTTGTCACGCTTTCTATCCCTCCGCGAATATTATGGTTTTTTTGTTAATTCTAACGGCGGTTGTGTGGTGAAAATTATACTCAAATGCAGAGGTTTTTATGCTCTTCATATGTACATATCTCTCCACAGGGTGTGCCAAGTGAAGGATGAGACATAGGCTAAATAATTTTTGCACGTGCAATTCAATCCTAGTGTTGTGTTTCCCTCTGTTTGTGTAATTGGTAGTTGTGCTTTTATCCAGCTACAGGTGATGTGTACGTGTATAAGTTTGTGTTTGTAGTTCATCAACACTCGTGATTATTCAACGGCGTAAGCAAAAGAAAAATAACTATGAATAATCACATAACTGATGATTCCCTTGTAAAAAGCATGTAAGATCTTCAGGCTAACATAAAGAAGAATACGGAAAATGCGATTTAAACATTAATGGTAGAGTACATAAAAACAAAGCGAATGAAGAGAATATCGAGGAAATTAGAGGCATCTGCGATGAATTATGCGAGCAGTTCTCGTAACAAAACAAATCCGTCGAACACATTAAGAGAAGAAATAGCGTTTTTATTTATGGCTTACCAAAAACACGAATTTCTCTATTCAATAACATTGAAACCCTCGTAAAAGATAAGCTATGAATCGTAATTGACTTAAACGTTGTGGACCAACTAAGAAGACTGGGAACGCCATTATTAAATCGCAATAGACGATGATAAAATCTGGGTCAATGAAACATCTTACACCCGTCATCACCTTGAATCCATGAAACCGGAAAAACTACTTTCCAACCCTACACAATCTAATTATAGCACGTCAAAAATCCCTGTTGTAGCAAATAAGAAGACCTAACTGAAACGCAAAAGAGGGTGTCCTGGTAAAAGTCCTGGCAAAGTTGTCTCGCCCAAAGTTAAAAAGCAAGATGCTGGTACCACGGATTCGTATTTAATACAAGAGTACCAAGTCGAGAAAGATGACACTTTACAAGAAGATAAAACTGAAATTGCATGATTGGCCACACTAATCACACTAATCCAACAACCCACAATACGTATATTTCTTCCTAGATTTCTTGATGATTATTTAGTTTTCTCAAGTTGCAGGGCGTTTTCACATACCTCTTACATACCCACGAAATATAACAGTACCAATTGCAATCTGAACGCTCGAGAAACGCTTAGTCATTTTCTTTTGTACTATCCAATTTATAAACCCACTAGAGACCAGTTAAGACTCGGTCATTTATGATCAACGAAAAATAAGCACACAGATTTTTAACGCGTGTGTGCGCAAAGTACCCTGAAGAACTCTACTATATCGAAATTGGATTTATTTGTTTTTATCGTAATTTTATATATGTTTGCGCTAATTAGGCTGCATAACTATCTTTTATCGAAATTAAATGTATTTGTCAGAATTAACAAATTGCAATAGTTTTTACTTGTATAAATAAAGTATCTATCTATCTATGTATCTAATTAAAAATTTTACATTTTGAACGGGAAAAGGACGAAAAATTCATTTGTTTTATTTTAGACTAATTTGTAAAATCAATTTTAATTTTTATTAATCTCATCCAAATTTTTAATTCTACAATTTAAGCAGCTTTGACTTTAACACATTCAATGTAGTTTAAAGTAGTATTAAATTGAAAACTACTTTTATTTAAATGCTTTAATGCAATTGCAATTCCTTTGAATTTTAAGTTATCAATTTTTAATCTTTTTAACTATTTCTATTTTCGAAATTTCGTTCTCAAATTATTTAATTTCCAGATTCTCAATTTGAGAAAAATCTTAGATTTTGAACGCTTTGAATTTATTTTCGAGCACTTATTTTTATTAGTATTAGTTATTTCCTAATTATTTAGTGTTATTCTTTTCGAAAACATTTATTTGTGAAAAATTATTGGCAATTTCTTAGCCCAAATACTTTAAATATAATATACTTTGCATTTCAAGGTCTGTAAAGTTATAACACTAAAAGAGTTCTTCGAGCCTTCCAACTATGATTTTTGTTGATGGATCCTAAATTTTCTCTCAGTTTCCCGTAAAAAAATTGGTAAATATTGAAAAAGGCCGGGCGATCCTGGGTCAGGTTGCACCTGTGGATTGTGGAGACCCTTACCTTTATTATCGTGTATATATTCTTATTTTTTCTGTTTTAAGTCAATTTTGGTATGTGAAGCCTGCTATCTATACAGTTAAAAAAAATTTTGTGTGGTGCTATTTCTTGTAAGTGGGAGGAAGGCAGGTGGTCGACAGGCAAAAGGTATGGACGCTAAACCAGTCAATCTAAGCGCGCTCAAACTTGCGAGATAAGCATCGCCTATCGTGCGATGCGAATATGCTGATAAAATATTAAAAAACTACTGTTTTGAAAGATCCGTTTTCATTAAAAACTCATATTCTACAGGCGAGAAATGCAGAGTACTGTAATGATTTTCAGTAAAGTGTTTGTATCGCGACCTGGACAGTGGTGAAGCGAGGAATTTTTTCGGGTTGTGGGAGGGGAAGGGGGGTAACCATAGTGAAGCAGGACAAAAAAGGGTATCTTCGAGATATTTTTCTTACTATTCATATTCCACATATTTAAACTTTTTTAAGTACTTATCAAAAGATAAGGTTGTTAGTGGGATGCTTCTATTAAAAAAATTTTTAAATCACCCTGATCCTTATTAAAACTAAGTTCTGATACCCTCGTTACCTATAACCAAAGGTTATCTGAGGAAGATGCCATATATAAAATAGGTATGGGCATTATTTTTCTTATATGTACGAATAAGTACCTTTCTAACATGGTATCCATTAGGAAAAGTTTTATGCTGAACTCGTTTTAACATGTTTTTTACTTATGTCTTTTTATTTTCAGATCGCCTTAGATAGCTTGTTTTTGTATTCATTTCTAAATAATTGTTAATCTGTGAAATTACTTATAACATGTGCATTTTACGATGTTTGTGCAAGTTCTATGGGCTCGCTAAAAATGGAGTCACTTGATGTATAAAAAAAGGCCCGGTTAAATGCTTTTATCTCTCTCTGAAAAATGGAATGGAATGATTTCTAAAATCTGGAAATGCCTTGAGAGTTTTCCTGTTACAATTGAATGTTATATTCCTTCTCGTGGGTTTACTTATGCGTATTATAACAGTTATTTGAATGGACTTCCGTTTCCGGTATGAAAGTGTAAAGTAGCGGGAATTGTGGTTGCTGAGAGTTTCGATAATTGTGGTG
>JAAAKG020141919.1:0-11739 GCA_010014905.2 Druon quercuslanigerum
AATAATTAAATGATAAGTAATTCCTTAATTAAATTTAAATAATTTAAAAAAATTATTTAATTAAAATATAATATGACTAATTCATTTATTTTTGGTTAAAAATTAATTTCCTCGGTTACTGAAAATATAAATATTCTTTTTTGGTTAAAAACTGATATTTAAAAGTGATATTTTTTTGTTGAAAATTCATGAATTTTGTTAAAAATGTAAATCGATGAAAAAACCTTTTTGTTTGTAATTTAAAATTGTACTTTTCAACTTAAAATTCTTTCCAGTTTTGGTTAAAAATCAATTTTTTCGTTAGAAATATGCATTCTTTGATAAAAAGAAAAACCATTTTTTTTAATTTCTTTTTTATCCGGAAAGATTCATATAATTGGTGAAAAAATGTAGCTATCTGGTTGGAAATTTTTTTTGTAAACAATTAATCTTTAGTATCTTAAATTCATTTTTTTTACTTGAAAATTAAATTTCATGCTGAAAATTTGATGAAAAATCCAAATGTTTTTTGGTTTAAATTTTAACATACACATTTTTCTTGGCTGAAAATTAAAGTTCTTAATTAAGTTAAAAATTAATTTCTTTGATCAAAAGTATAAATAAATAAATTTAATTGAAATTAAGTTATTGAACAAAATAATAACTATGAATAAATAAAAAATAATAATTAAATGATAACTAATTCGTGGATTAAATGTAAATAATTTAAAAAAATTATTTAATTAATATTTAATGTGACTAATTCATTTATTTTTGGTTAAAAATTAATTTCCTCGGTTACTGAAAATATAAATATTCTTCTTTGGTTAAAAACTGATATTTAAAATTCATATTTCTTTGTTGAAAATTCATGCATTTTGATAAACATTCGTTTTTTCTTGGTACAAAATTAATCTTTTTGGTAGAAAATTCAAATATTTGTTTGATTTTTTTTATCATTTGTCTTTTAACTGGAAATCTAAGTATTTTGCTTTTGTATACAAATATACTTTTGAAATTTTAACTAATAAGTTGAAAGTGCATGTATTTGGTTAAAATGTCGTCTTTTCGGTAGAAAATTAATATTCATGGTTGATAAAGTTCCTGTATTTTTTTGAAAATTCTTATTCTTGTATAGAAAATGAATATCCATGGTTCAAAATTATTCTTTTTGTTTAAAAACTCAACACCTTGAAAATTCAAATATTTAATTGTAAGTTTTTTTTTACAATTTGGATTTTACCTAAAAATTTATTATTATATATTTGTATGAAAACTTACCCTTTTTAGTTGAATTTTCAACAAATAGTTTGAAACTTTATGTATTTGGTTGAAAATTAGTATTTTATAGCAGAAAATTAATTAAAATTTTCTAACATTAATCTTTTTAATTAAAAATTGCATTGTTTAACTGAAAAATAATTTTTTATTAACTTTTCATACCAAAAATATAACCTATACTATTTTCGTTTGAAAATTTATATTTTAAATTGAATATTGATCTTGTTTGTTAAAAATTGATGTTATTTGGTTTGACATTTTTAAAAATAATTTTGTTATAATTTTTTTTAATACTTTATTTTTTAATTGCAAATTTAAGTATTTTATTTTTGTCTGAATACATATCTATTTATAGATGAAATTTCAACTATTAGGTTTAAAGTTTATTTATTTTATTGCAAAAGCACCTTTTTTATGGAAATTTTATCTTTTTTATTCACAAATCATTTTCTTGGTTGGAGATTTTTTTGCTGTTGTTGATAATTTGTTCTTTAACTGAAAATTTAAACATTTTCTTTTTGACTAGAAATTTATCTTGGAAATTTTAACTTATATCTTGAAATGTAATGTACTTTCTAGAAAATTCGTAGTTTGGTGGAAAAGTAATCTTGTTGGTTGAAAATTCTAATATTTAGATAAAAATTTTGTTTCTGTTGATAATTCGTTTTTGTAACTGAAAATTAAGGTATTTTATTTTTGCTGGAAAACTCGTCGCTTTTTAGTTGAAATTTCAACTAGTAGATTGAAATTTCATGTATTTAGCTTAAATTTCAAATATTTGTTCGAAATTTTTTTTGATAATTTGTTGTTAAACTGAAAATTTGATTATTTTATTTTTGTCTAAAAATTTATCTTTGAAATTTCAACTTATAGGTTGAAAGTTTATGTATTTTGTTGAAAATTCGTCTTTTTGGCTGAAAAGACATCTTTTTGATAGAAAATTCAATTATTTGTTTAAAATTCGTGTTTTTTGGTAAAAAAACTAATCTTCGTGCTTAACAATTCAACTTTTGGCGGAAAATCGCTAGTTGGTTGTTGTTGATAATTTGTTTTTAGGCTGAAAATTTATCTTTGAAATTTCAACTGATAGGTCGAAAGTTCATATTTTTAAAAAAAATTCATCGCTTTCTTTAGAAAATTCAACTATTTTGTTAAAAATTCGTCTTTTTTGGAAATTTGCCTTTTCGGTAAAAAAAATAATATTCATGGCTGACAAATTAACCATTGGTTGGAAATTGATTTTTGTTGTTGTTAATAATTTATTTTTCAACTGAAAATTTAGGCCTTTTTTTTGTTCGGAAACTTATCGTTTTTAGTTGCATTTTCAACTAGTTGTTTTAATGTTCACGTATTTGGCTTAACATTACACTATTTGGTTGATTTTTTTTATTTTTTTTTGTTGATAATTTGTTGTTAAACTGAAAATTAGGGTATTTTATTTTTATCTAAAAATGTATCTTTTTGTTGAAAATTTATCTATTTTGGAAATTCGTTTTTTTGGCAAAAAAATAATATTCGTTGATGACAATTCAACTATTGGTTGGAAATTGTTGTTTTGTTGTAGCTGTTAATTTGTTTTTGAATTAAAAATTTTTATTTTATTTTTATCATCTACAAAAAAAGAATATTTTCCAACCAACAGTTAAATTTTATTTTTGTGTGGAAACTTGTCGCTTTTTAGTCGATATTTCATCTATTTGGCTTAAATTTAAACTATTTTGTTGAAATTTTTTTTTTCTGTTGATAATTTTTTGCTTAACTGAAAATTAAGGTATTTTAAATATTTTTTTCTCTGTTGATAATTTGTTGCTAAACTGAAATTTCAAATTATAGGTTCAAAGTACTTGTATTTGGTTGAAAATTCAACTTTTTGATAGGAAATTCAACTATTTTGTTGAAAAATCGTCTTTCTGGGAAATTTGTCTTTTTTGGTAAAAAATAACCTTCGTGGTTGAAAATTCAGGTATTGGATGGAAGCTGTTTTTTTTCTTTGATTTTTTTTTTAGTTGAAAATTTAAGTGTTTTATTTTCGTTTGGAAACTTATCATTTTTTAGTTGCAATTCCAACTAGTAGATTGAAAGTTCATGTATTTGGCTGATATTTTAAATAAATAGTTGCAATTTCATTTTTTTTGTTGATAATTTGTTGCTAAACTAAAAATTTGAGAATTTTATTTTTTTCTGAAAATTTATCTTTGAAATTTCAACTTATAGCTAAAACTTCATGTATTTGGTTGAAAATTCATCTTTTTGTTGTAAATTTATCTATTTTGAAGATTTGTCTTTTTTGGTAAAAAAAAAAAATATTCGTGGTCGACAATTCAACTATTGGTTGGAATTTTTTTTCATAGTTGATAGTTTTTTTTTTAACTGAAAATTTAAGAATTTTATTTTTGTCTGAAAATTTATCTTTGAAATTTCAACTTATAGGCTCAAAGTTCATGTATTTGGTGGAAAATTCATCTTTTTGTCAAAAATTTATCTATTTTGAAAATTTGTTTTTTTTTGGCAATGAAACAATATTCGTGATTGATAATTCAACTATTGGTTAGAAATTGTTTTTTTTTGTAGTTGATAGTTTTTTTTTAACTGAAAATTTGAGAATTCTTTTGTTTGTTTGGAAACTTGTCGCTTTTTAGTTGCAATTTCAACTAGTAGATTGAAATTTTATCTATTCAGCTTGAATTTTAACTATTTGGTTGAAATTTTTATTTTTTTGTTAATAATTTGTTACGAAACTGGAAATTAAAGTATTTTTTTTTTTCTAAAAATTTATCTTTGAAATTTCAACTTGGAGATTGAAATTTCATCTACTTGGCTTAAATTTAATCTAATTGGTTGAAAATTTTTGTTTTTTTGTTTGATAATTTGTTGCTAAACTGAAAATTTATCCATTTTACTTTTGTCTAGAAATGTATCTTTGAAATTTCAAATTATAGGTGGAAAATTTGGTTGAAAATTCATCTATTTGTTGAAAATTTATCTATTTTGGAAATTCGTCTTTTTTAGTAAAAAAAATAATATTCGTGGTTGTCAATTTAACTATTGGTTGGCAAAATATATATTTTTTTTGCAGATGATAATTTGTTTTTGAACTGAAAATTTGGGTATGTTATTTTTGTTTCGAAACTTGTCGTTTTTTAGTTGCAATTTCAACTAGTAGATTGAAATTTCATCTTTTTGGCTTAAATTTCAGCTATGCCTAAAAATTTATCATTGAAATTTCAACTTATAATTTAAAAGTTCATGCATTCGCTTGGAAATTTATCTATTTTGGAAATTTGTCTTTTTTGGTAAAAAAATAACATTCGTTGATAACAATTCAACTATTGCTTGGAAATTGTTGTTTTGTTGTAGCTGTTAATTTGTTTTTGAATTGAAAATTTTTATTTTATGTTTTATTTTATTTTCATCATCTACAAAAAAAAAATATTTTTTCAACCAATAGTTAAATTTTGTTTTTGTTTGGAAACTTGTCGCTTTTTAGTTGATGCTTCATCTATTTGGCTTAAATTTAAACTATTTTGTTGACATTTTTTTTCTGTTGATAATTTCTTGCTTAACTGAAAATTTAAGTATTTTATTTTTGACTAAAAAGTTATCTTTGATTTATCAATTCAAAGGTTAAAAGTTTATGTATTTTGGTTGAAAATTCATCTTTTTGTTGAAAATTGATCTATTTTGAAAATTTGTCTTTTTTGGTAAAAAATAATATTCATGGTTGTCAATTTAACTATTGGTTGGAAAATTTTTTTTTGTTGTCGATGATAATTTTTTTTGAACAGAACATTTGGGAATTTTATTTTAGTTTGGAAACTTGTCGCTTGTTAGTTGCAATTTCAACTAAATAGTCGATTGAAATTTCATGTATTTAGCTTAAATTTCAACTTTTTGGTTAAAATATTGTTTTTTTGTTCATAATTTGTTGTTAAACTCAAAATTAATGTATTTTGTTTTTGCCTAAAAATTTATCTTTAAGTCATTAATTTAAAGGTTGAAAGTTCATGTACTTGGTTGCAAATTCATTCTATCTTGGAACTTCGTCTTTTTTGTAAAAAAATAATATTCGTGGTTGACAATTAAACTATTGGTTAGACATTTTTTATTTTTGTCGTTGATATTTTTTTTTGAACTGAAAATTTGATAATTTTGTTTTGTTTGAAAACTTGTCGCTTTTTAGTTGCAATTTAAACTAGTAAATTGGCATTTCATCTGTTTGGCTTATATTTAAACTATTTGGTAAAAAATGTTTTTTTGTTGTTGATAATTTGTTGCTAAACTGAAAATTTAAGTATTTTTTTTTGTCTAAAAATTTATCTTTGAAATTTCAACTTCTAGGTTGAAAATTCATCTTTTTGTTGAAAATTTATCTATTTTGAAGATTTGTCTTTCTTGGTAAAAAAAAATATTCGTGGTTGACAATTCAACTATTGGTTAGAAATTGTTTTTTTGTTGTAGTTGATAGTTTTTTTTTAACTGAAACTTTGACAATTTTTTGTTTGTTTAGAAACTTGTCGCTTTTTAGTTGCGATTTCAACTAGTAGATGAAATTTAATTTATTTGGATTAAATTTCAACTATTTGGTTGAAAACGTTTTTTTTTTGTTAATAATTGGTTGGAATTTTTTTTTGTAGTTGATAGTTTTTTTTCAACTGAAAATTTAAGAATTTTACTTTAGTCGGAAAATTTATCTTTGAAATTTCAACTTGTAGATTGAATTTCATCTAATTGATTGAAAATTTTATTTTTTTTGTTTGATAATTTGTTGCTAAACTGAAAATTTATCTATTTTACTTTTGTCTAGAAATTTATCTTTGAAATTTCAACTTATAGGTGGAAAATTTGGTTGGAAATTCATCTTTTTCTTGAAAATTTATCTATTTTGGAAATTCATCTTTTTTCGGTAAAAAAAATAATAATCGTGGTTGACAGTTCAACTATTGGTTGAAAATTGTTTTTTTTTCGTTGGTAGTTTATTTTCCAACTGAAACTTTGAGTATTTTATTTTTGTTTGGAAAGTTGTCACTTTTTATCTGCAATTTCAACTATTTAGTTGAAAATGTTTTTTTTCTGTTGATAATTTGTTGCTTAACTGAAAATTCAAGTATTTTTTTTTGTCTAAAAATTTATCATTGAAATTTCAACCTATAGGTTGAAAGTTCATGTATTTGGTTGAAAATACATCGTTTTGTTGAAAATTTATCTATTATGGAAATTCGTCTGTTTTGGTGAAAAAAAAAATAATATTCGTGGCTGTCAATTTATCTATTGGTTGGGAAAATATTTTTTTGTTGCAGATGATAATTTGTTTTTAAACAGAAAATTTAGGTATTTTTTTAACTTGTCGATTTTTAGCTGCAATTTCAACTAGTAGATTGACATTTCAACTATTTTGTTGAAAATTTTTTTTTTTTTAATTTTTTGCTAGACTGAAAATTTTAGTATGTTTTTTTCTAAAAATTTATTCTTTAAATTTCAAACTATGGGTTGAAAGTTTATTTATTTGGTTGAAAATACATTGTTTTGTTGAAAATTTATCTAATTTGGAATTTCGTCTCTTTTGGTGAAAAAAAATAATATTCGTGGTTGTCAATTAAACTATTGGTTGGGAAAATATTTTTTTGTTGCAGATGATAATTTGTTTTTGAACAGAAAATTTGGGTATTTTTTTTTAACTTGTCGATTATGAGCTGCAATTTCATCTAGTAGATTGAAATTTCAACCATTTTGTTGAAAATGTTTTTTTTTGTTTATAATTTGTTGCTAAACTAAAAATTTTAGTATGTTTTTTTCTAAAAATTTATTCTTGAAATTTCAACCTATGGGTTGAAAGTTTATTTATTTGGTTGAAAATTCATCGCTTTGTTGAAAATTTATCTAATTTGGAAATTCGTCTTTTTTGGTAAAAAAAATAATATTCGTGGTTGTCAATTTAACTATTGGTTGGAAAAATATTGTTTTGTTGCAGATGATTACTTTTTTTTGAACTAAAAATTTGGGTTTTTTTTTTGTTTTTTGGAAACTTGTTTTTTAGTTTCAATTTAAAGTAGTATATTGCAATTTCATCTATTTGGCCTAAATTTGAACTATTTAGTTGAAAATGTTTTTTTTATAATTTGTTTTTAAACTGAAATTTAGTTTATTTTATTTTTGTCTAAAAAAGTATTTTTTTGTTGAAAATTTATCTATTTTGGAACATCGTCTTTTTTGTTGAAAAAAATATTCGTGGTTGACAAGTCAACTATTGGTTGGAAATTGCTTTTTTGTTGTAGCTGATAAAATGTTTTTAAACTGAAAATTTAATTATTTTTTTTAAACTTATCGCTTTTTAGTTGAAATTTTAACTAGTAGATTGAATTTTAATTTATTTGGCTTTAATTTCATCTATGTGGTTAAAAGTTATGTTTCTTTGTTGATAAATTGTTGTTAAACTGAAAATTTAAGTATTTTATTTTTTTCTTAAAATTTATCTTTGAAATTGCAACTCATATGTTGAAAGTTGAGATGTTTGTTTAAAAATTTATCTTTTTAGTAGAAAATTGAACTATTTTGTTGAAAATTCATCAATTTGGGAAACTCGTCTTTTTGGTAAAAAATAATCTTCGTGACTGATAATTTAACTATTTGGTTGAAAGCTTTTTTTCTGTTTAAATAAAAATTATTTTCTTTGAATAGAAAATTTAGGTATTTTTTGTTTAAAAGTTATCTTTTTCGGTAGAAAATTAACCTTCTTGGTTGAAAATTCAACTTTTTGGTAGAAAGTTAAATTATTTTGGTATATTTTAAGTGTCCTAAACTAAAGGTCAAGTTTGTTGGCCAGCCATTTTGGATACAAATTCAAAAAATTAGCGCATTTTGGTTATTTTTGGGACCACTTTTTTTAAAAATTCAAAAATTCTCTGTACGGAATATTCATAATATTAAAAAAGACGAGTAATTTATCCTAATGACTTTTGTTAACAAAACCAAAAATTACGAGAGTTATGACATTTACAAGATTTCAAAAAAAAAAAAAAATACGAAAAGGAAAATTAAAAATTTTTTGAATTCCTTACAAGATTATATTAACAACTTTTTGACATTTCTTGAAAAAAAAGAAAATTCAAATTTTTAGGGCAGAAAAAATAATTGAAAATCCAAAAATTAAATTTTTTCAATAACAAAAGTTTTCTTAAGAATGCGCGTTGGTTTAAACTATAAAATTAAATTACGTCTTAATACCAATTTATGTAATGCATTGTAATAATATATATTTATGAAAATAACATACAATTTGAGGGCCAGAATCGAGTGCGAAGCACGAGATACGTGATGAGAATGTGTTCGCTAAAGCCGAAGGAGCTTTAACAAAAGAGAATTCACAAAAGAGAATTTACAAAAGAGAATTCACAAAAGAGAATTCATAAAAGAGGATTGCCAAAAGAAAATTCACAAAAGAGAATTCGCAAAAGAGAATTAACAAAAGAGAATTAACAGAAAAGAATTCACAAAAGAGAATTCACAATCACCAAATTACTGCTGTCGATGCTTTGACCTTTACTTTAAAAAGTGTATTTGGTTGAAAATTTGAGTTTTTTGGTATTTAGATTCTTACCTGAAAATGTAAGTATTTTTTTTTGTCTGAAAATTTATCTATGAAATTTCCACTGATATGTTAAAAGTTCAGATATTTGGTTAAAAATTTATCTTTTTAGTAGAAATTTCAAATATTTTGTTGAAAGTTCGTCTATTTTGGAAACTTGTCTTTTTGGTATTTAAGTATATTATTTTTACCTGAAAACTTATCTTTCTTACATTCTCATCAGAGAAGGTATGAGATTTGTGCTCACAAAACCAAAAATTACCAGAGTTATAGCATTTTCAAAATTTCAAAAAATACACGAAAAGGAACATTTTAAAATTTTTGAATGCCTTACAAGGATTACAATAACAACTTTTTGACTTTTCTTGAAAAAAAAAGAAAACTCACATTTTGACAGTATGAAAAATAATGGAAAATCCAAAAATTACATTTTTTCAGTAACAAAAGTTTTTTTTTAAGAATGCGCGTTGCTTTAAACGAGACAATTAAACTACGTCTGTTTTCATTCAAATTTATTTTATGCATTGTAATAATATACATTTATGGAAATGACATGCAATTTATGGGACAGATTCGAGTGCGAAGCACGAGATACGTGATGAGAATTCACAAAAGAGAATTCACAAAAGAGAATTCTCAAAAGAGAATTCGCAAAAGAGAATTAACAAAAGAGAATTCGCAAAAGAGAATTAACAAAAAAGAATTACAAAAGAGAATTCACAAAAGAGAATTAACAAAAGAGAATTCGCAAAAGAGAATTCTCAAAAGAGAATTCATAAAAGAGAATTTATAAAAGAGAATTCACAAAAGAGAATTCACAATCACCAAATTTCTGCTGTAGATGCTTTGACCTTTAGTTTAAAAAGTGTATTTCTTTGAAAATTCTTACTTTTTAGTAGAAAAGTAATTTCCTTGATTAAAAAATGGACGTTTTTGTTGAAAATTCAATTCCTTAGTTAAAAATGATTTTCTTTCTAATTTTAGATCTTGCAAAATGTAAAACTCTTTTTGATTCTTGTGTCTTGATTGAAAAAGTCTGATGACGACAGACAGGCAGGCGGGACTCATCCTATTTGTTAAAATGAAACAAATGAGACTTGGCAAGCAAGTATAGATATTTCATAAGTCGGACTTGTGTTAAGTAGGGCTCAGCGTATGCGTAAATTAAATATACTGAAAATGCGTATGTATCTAGTACATATTCTGTTCATTCGACTCTCGTGTATGCCTGTCGGAATGAAATGAAATGAAACAACGGCCTTGTGGAAGGAAAGTAGCGAGAAATAATACAATTTTGAAATTGAGTCAGGAGCCTCATACTTACATAATTGGTTTCTCAGAAAAACAAACGAATACGTCATTTCTTCAACTATTGTCTTCTATATGCAAAACAATTGAAAGCAATAGAGGATCCTGGAGCTAGAGTCACTTTTTCAAAACTTGAGAATAAAATCAATGTTAAACAAATATTGATTGAAATTTGAAATTAAATAGGGCCCCTGATTACGAATATCTTGGGTGAGTTTTGAAAATATGGGTCAATTTTTGTTTAAACAATTGCTTTAAACAATTTCATTATTTATTCACAAAAAAAATGGATAAAATCATTTTTAAAATGGGCGAGCAAAAATAAAGCTTTTTTGTGTCTGCAACTTTTTGCGTACGACGAACCGTTTGTAATGTACAAAGTTGTAAACAAATGATTTTTTAACAACATTGCCATATTTGCACAGTGTTACCTCGCAATCTATTTTACTCGGAAAGATTTGGAAATTTTTCACTCTCTATATCGAGGATAGACTTTTTGAAAGAAAAAAAATCTTCCGATTGAATAAAAACTTCTCTCCTTAAATTGTTGTTAAAAGTTGCTATTTTTAAGAGGAAACCGTTTAGACTCTTCATTTATTAATAAACAATCGTCCAGATAAACCAGTGTCATAATATTGCTTGAAATTGTTGCGAAAGATTTATCTCGCATTATTAACATAATTTGTTGTTCATAATTTCTTTTTCTTAATTGTTTATAACAATTGATATAAATAATGACCCTCAAAACCTAGAATTAGCTTAATTTTTTTTTAATCCTTAGCATATGATTAATTAAATTATTTATGCACGGACTTATAAACAATGTTCTCCTAAAAGTTAATAACTATTGTTATTAACAAAAAGGCTCAATTGGGAAAATGGATTTATTCTTAAATTTTTAATCAATCTATGGGGGAAAATAATACTTTTCACTTTTGTCATATTTTCTTGTACTAGGAACCATTATTTATTTATGGCTATATAAACAATGTATTTTTTATAAAAATACCCTCTGCTAAAAGTCACAATTTTAAAGTTTTTAGCGATTACCATTTTTATATCTTTAATTTTACCAGAAAGAGTGTAATTATCTTGGGCAGCGTTTTTGATACCTGCTCCTTATTGTTTATAACTATTGTTATTAACAAAAACGCTCAATTAAAAAAATGGATTTTTTCTTAATTTTTTTATCAGCCTATTGAGCAAAATAAACCTTTTCACTCTCATGATATTTTCTCGTACGACCAGCCATTATTTAATTATGACCGTATAAACAATGTATTTTTTATAAACATACCCTCGCCTAAAAGCCACAATTTTCAAAATATCAGCGATTAATTTTTTTACCATAAACGATATAATTATCTTGGGTAGCATTATTGATACCTGCGCCTTATTGTTTATAACTATTGTTATTAACAAAAAGGCTCAATTGGGAAAATGGATTTATTCTTAATTTTTTTATTAATCTATGGAAAAAATAAAACTTCACTTTTGTGATATTTTCTCGCACTACGAACCATTATTTATTTATGGCCTTATAAACAATGTATTTTTTATAAACATACCCTCGCCTAAAAGCCACAATT